>VKOC01023872.1:0-23378 GCA_009364415.1 Spea multiplicata
CATGTTGAGAGGATGTGGTTAGAGGTGGGGTAGTGAGCAGGGCTTTGCCAATAATTTTGATATGTGACATTGTAACCTACTGATCATTATTTTTGATCTATATTTTTGGAAGCAAAATCCTATATATGTATTTTTAAAATAAAGATGTATACTGATTAAATATACATTATTGTAACATTTAGGGCTGTAGACCATTGTGACACACCCACCAGACATCCTAAGGTCCTAAGCACCTAGAAAAAAGGCACATTAGGGGAGAACAGAAGAATAGAAGAATATGGGACCAAAGAGGGACTGTTCTTCTTAAAAAGGGATGATTGCACTGTATGTGTGTACATGTAGACTTAACAACTTGTTCTTGTATATTTTTGTGGGCTTCATTAAACCTGTTATGTTATTAAGGAAATATTGAGGACCGATAAGTAGTTATGAAAATTTGAATCCTGGGGAGAATATCTGAGTTTCTTTAACCTGTGCCCAGGCTTTCGGCTACAATCTTGGAGGTTGCCCTTCCCCTGTCAACCGGCCTTAACTTTGGATGTTTCACACGTGTACAATGGAGGATCATTGTAGAATTAATGCATTATGGGAAGTGCAATGTTTTAAAGTAAGACTTTACACCAGAATCACCAGCTCTACCACCATCAAATTTATTGAAGATATACATATTTTTTCAAGACAGGTGCCTGTTCCACATAAAGACACAACGTATTGGTGCCAAATGTTTAAGATGCCAACAATGAACAAGAAGCACCACATTATTAAGGTATGAATATATTATGACATATTACTAAAGTGCCCTTTTGTATAATATTTGCATTTATTTTGTATCATTGGTAAACTCATGTTTGTTTAAAAGTAGATGCCCTTATTAGTCAATGTTAAATGCATTTTATGACACTTTGTGACCATAATTTCTCAAAGGTTGCATCAATAGGCCATTCTTTGATAAGTGTTTTGAATAGGTAGGAATGTAGTTAGCATACTAATAAACAAGCATTGGTGAATGTTTAGCATGTAGAATACTATGTTCATGCTTATGTATTTGTATACACCGTTCCTTATACTTTGCCATAGCAAAGTGTTATAGTAATGCAAACTCTCTGAACAGACTGGTATGTCAGATTATACCGGAGGTAGGACCTGGCTGTCTAAGTATTTCAAATAATATTTTGTTAAACATTTCATTCTTGGTGTACAGTGTATTAAGCATAATTGTTTATTTGATACACAAATTCTTACTACAAATCTTCTGCAAGATTAGTTTCTGGGTTTTTTTTTCCTCAAAAAAAAAAAAATTATTCCAATATTTATACCTTTAAAAAAGTTGGCTGTACCGTATCATCAGGGGCTAACAAGTCTTAGTGTTGCACTCTAGTGTAATGCGATCTATAATTAGAAAGTCTGTTACTAGCATACATTTTGTTCCTTAGGGAAATAGGGGCTTATTAGATAAGAATGTAGCTACAGGCTATTCCAGAGGACTGGACAGTCAATGGTTATACACACAATAAGGGCTTGTTTCCACACTCTGAGTTCACTCATGCTTATTGATGCTTATCTACTTTTTCCATATGGAAACGCATTATTGAGATAACATATTTCTAACTGAAGCAATCTACTAATTCTAATTAAATACTTTCCTAAATTTTATTTATATATTCCAGATCTGCTCATTTAAAACGTTAATTTCTTGGTATATGTTTACAATACATAAAATAGGTACACAATAGAATTGTTTAATTCCTTCAAAATTAATATAAATTCAATATAAAAATATTAATATAAGTAAGTGCCATATTTTGGGTTATATGCCATAGTTTTCATAAGCCTGTATATGCAATATGAAACTATAATTCGCCCCTCCCTAAGAAATTATTCTAAATGTTGAAGAGAAAATTCACCACTATTGAAAAACTTAAAAATAACATTATATTAACCACCTCTTGCTGCTGATACCCAACTAATTTGTGTTGACAAGGGATTATAAATCCAATTTCAATGGAGAAATTAAATGAAAAATAACTTTAAGATTCCAACTAGCCAGAAGAAATATGAAGAAGAGTACTAAGTGATCAAAATAATTGTGAGCGTAAAGTGATCAAAACAAATAATCATGAGCAAAAAATTATCCTTTCTTTGTCTTTCTATAAACTTTTATATCACTACAATTTACTTCCATGGGTTAAAACTCTCCAATAAATATAACAAAGCTGAAAATAGAAACCCTAACTAATAAATAAAATGTAACCTTAAATGCTATGAGCTAAAAAATGTGATGTAGGACCACGTCTGAAGGTTTGATAATAGGTGTCACTTATTATATTAAGCTTCATCATGTGATTTAGTACATTTTTACACATTTTTCCATTATTCACCCTTCAAATGTGCTCTTGTGTGAGGAATAATGTAGAGTGGTTGACCAGAAATTAAACGGTTAACTAAAAAAAAATATTACCCATTTATCAAATACCGTGTATAATCACACCTGACAAAACATATATAAGATATACATATGCTTAATACAGCTTTATATTATATGGAAGACAGTGTAATAATGGAACTTATTATACACAATAGATAATATACAAAAAAAAATATTCATATGAGATATGGCGGTTGCAGTGGTCCTAGTGTTCCAAGTTCACCATAGAATACCTTACAAGAAATCTTTGCTTTTGATCCCGCCAAGACATCAAAAAATGACCCATCTGTGAGTTCTTGGTAGTGACTAAAATGTGCCTCATATTAGTAGGTGGGGTGGAGAATATTTTACCACTACTACAGCCAGGATGTTTGCCAGCTGGTTGTATTTCTCACTCCTGGCAAGAAGTCTTCAGCCTACCTGCACAAGTATACCAGGGGTCATCTGACTACTTTATAGTACACACCTGCCGTCGCCTCTGCCCAATCCACTAAAAACTGGAATCTTTCCATCTCACAGACACTTCCAAATTGATTGTAAACAAAAGTGAAGATGCAATTAAGTCCCAAGCCCTGCCTAATTTGCCACCAATGTATTTTCTGATTTACTATTTGTGTTGTCCAAACACTGCACATATTGCACAGTCCCCTGCCCTGCTTAATTTGTCACCAATAGAGCTTACTGTTTTGTATCATCCAAAAGTAAAATGCTTTGCTAGTAGGATAAGTGTATTACTAAGGCACATCTTAATGGGAAAATATTTGGAGAATTGGCTCCTAAATGTATTTTAACGTGGAAAAACAGCTCAAAAATAAATGAACCTATTATTATAAAAAAGAGCGGGAAAAAACCTTCTTCTGCAGTCCCATACACTGCCCTTACACACACCTGCCCATAAACACACATATACACATACGCTGCCATTACACAACCCTGCCTTTACACACACACATACACACACCAGCTTACAAACATACAAAAACCTATAATGCTCTTACACACACACACTGCCAATACACAACCCATACACACCAGCTTACAAACACACACATATTTATACACACACACTGCCATTACACACATGTGCCCATAAACACGCATATACACATACACCGCCCATACACACACACACACACACTGCCCATACACACACGCTAGCTTTCTCCCCATCTCTTACCGTACTTTTCTTATTTTCCATCATCTTCTATGAATTCGGAATGATTCTTATCTGCCATCAGATTCTAGGTTTCTATGGCTAAGGGTGGCATGCCTTGGGGGCAGTAGCTCTAGATTGCAAGCTCAATTGAGCATGACCCTCCTCATCTGTTGTTTCTTTAAGTCAAATTGTTATGTTATGTACTACTTGTTATGTCTTGTCTACCCATTGTACAACGCTACAGAATATGATGGTGCTGTATAAAACAATAAATAATAATAATTACTGCTGTACTGGTACTCAGTCCTAGAGGCCTAAACTCTAGAACTGAACCTAGCAAACACAGCCTCCATAGTATGCTGTATACGGAGCCAGGTCCTTAAGAGGCAGGAGCATGCGTCAGTAAAAGACAGCAGTCATGGAGGTGAGTCCTGGAGAGGCTGAAGCAATGCCCCGGGTCAGCCCTAGGGTATCAACAATGTGCCAAATCAGATTACTCCTGCAAATTGCTGTCCTAATAATTTTATTCCTCAACCCACTTTCTCTAGTTGCCAAGATATATTAAATTGGATTAAATGGCAGAGATGACTCTGTGAAACACAATTCAATACAAATCCTCATAAAGCTTGCAACAAAAATTAGTTGAAAATTGGCCCAGATTCCTTAATTAAGAAAAATGTATCATTGTTTTTCCCCAATCCATCAATGTAAAAATATTCAAAGGGGCAAAATAAATTAATGGCATCCTCATTTAAAAGCATAATTTCGATGGTAAGGGCAGTGCTGAGCTATGGGATTGTGTTTTAACACCACAATGGGTAATTTAAGTAACAAGAAGATTGTGGTAATTGATATGCTTTTAGAGCAAACTAGATGCCTTAGGCTTGGGTTCCATGGGTAACTATTAAAGATAGAGATATTATTTATGAGAGTTACTTTAACAATTGCTGTCTTTAAGGAAGAGAAGAATATGCCAGAGGGTTGACACTAGATGACTACATAGGTTAGAGGTCAAAGCAGGGACTAGCAGGGACAAGGATGAAAGGAGGCATGGGGTCAAGGAAAGAAGCAAGGTATAAAAAATGAAGAGACTTAAATAAAACCTCTGTCTTTTCTGTCTATCCATAAAATAGTAATATAACTTGATACCTGGCAAAAGAGAGGAAAATTACTGGGGAATATAAATGGACACACGGGACATTGGTAATGGTGCTAACGAGGGTTGTGTTCATCACAGTGGTGAAAAAATGCTATGATTTAATTCAGAGTTAACAAAACTCCAAATTCGGTTGTGTTACTGCTTGGATTCATGGTGAACTTTTTATGGATCATAATCTTCTTATCTTTATTCAGACTATGTAAAGGCAGTTCTAAAATAAAATATGTATGAATATATATTTCTTTAAAATTGGATAATGGGATCTCACAACATGCAGGAACATACAGGAAGTCAGAGCAAGTGATGTCTAGATGGTTTTTCTCGGAAGAAATACTGTTCTTGTTTAGGCAGTCATAAAGAATTCGTCGTTTATGAGTCACAATCAGGAAAGAGCCATCTATTATCTGAATAATGCACCCCATTCATCTCTGAAATATGTTAATATGTAGCTTTCTTTAGAAATAGTTTGCCCAAATGTCAATCAAATTATGGACTGCATCTATTCTCTTATTATAATATTCTAGTACATAAAACAAAATAACACCAGTTTTAAATATCACCACACGCTGTTAATGAAGCAGAGAAGCCTGGTTAGAACTGTGTAACATGCCTGGGCTATTTATCAAGTAAGCAAATGGTATGTATGGAGCAAATGGTATGTATCACCATAAAAGCCAAGGTAATGTTTTTGTTCTTTTGTGCATTAAAATTGCTCCAATTTTGTCTTGATAAATATAGGACAACATCTTCCATTGAACACTCACCAAAAATAATGTAGGCATAAATGGTAAAGGAAGTAAGAAAATAGCACAAAATATTAAACATATAATGTTGAATTTTTTAACAAATGAATTAATCTTCTTGGTGGGCAGTCACTTTCTCCTAATAAATGCGTTTATTGTTCCTTTAATACTTTATTTATTAAATTCATTGTATGTGATTAAATCCTTAGATGCGAGAAAAAAATAAATGTGTCTGCTTTTTTTGCATAAAATACTAGAGAGTACAAGTAACATTTTGATTTTTGCAAATGTTTTGTGGTTGAAATGTTTCCCCTTCCTACTAATTTAACTAGGCTGGTCAGAGCCCATTTCTTGGCAGAATGTAAGTCTGTGCAGCTCCTGTGATATGAGAATATTAGAGTGTATAGTTAGAATGTATGTCTATATATACCAACCTTAAAGTTCCAGTGCCGATTTTGTTCTCCAGTTCAGCAATTTTGCAGGTAAAGTGTCAAAACCCGGCATTGTAGGCAATGCCTGGAAATTACCCACAAACACGCATGATTTCATTTGTGCCAAATAAAAAAAAATATATAATTTGCTAGCAATACTTTAGTGTTAAGAATTTAAATAAACTTTTATTTTGAATTATTGACCTTAACTATATGGTTTCCCAATGCTCTTGGAAGCTTAGATTCCAAGAGACAATAATGAAACAGAGATAGCATGATTTGAGTAATTAGTCTTAAGTAGGTGTCCTGATTGTCATGTCCAGTAGAAAACGAGATGCCTGTACTTCCTAGAGGTGTGAAGGCAGCTGGCCTCCTTCAGGAGAATGTGTGTTATTTGGGTAAATGCTTTGTTTTACTTTACATCGCTTTTTTGGCTTTCAAAGAGTTATCCCTCGAGTCTTAAAAAGGAACAAATAACGTTTTAAAAAGTTGAAAGAATAGGAACATGAATAAGATGAAAAAGATAGCCAAACGCTTTGATTTGGCCATTATCATTAGAACATTAGTTCACGTGCAGATATTAGGGAGGTGAATACTGAAAGACATCAATGGCTATGAAACAAAGGTGCCTCTGTTTTTGGTGGGTGGTGTTTTTTCAAGCAACATTATTAAAGGATTTGTGTTTTACCCATTGCAGTATCCTATTGCTTCTCTATAGTTCTTCTTGAATACATAATTATAGTTCACAAAGAGGGCATGACTTAGAAGAAAAATACCAAACTCTTAATTTTCTATCCTTTCTCTCTGTTCCTTTTCTATAGATCATATGTCTGGTTTTAAGTTGATGACAAGTTAAGGACCAAAGTTGCTTGTGCTTGTTGTATGTGTAAATACAAAGTATATCTTATCTTACATTTCAAATAAAGGTATTTTAACATGCAACATTTTGCATGTTTTGCTGTGTGTATATATATATATATATATCTTCCCTTCGCAGAAGATTGCAGAGGTTGAAGGGGTGGGGGGTTAGCCTGTCAGTGCTCAGACTATACGCCGCACACTGAATCAAATTAGTCTGTTTGGTGTGGTGGCAACCAGGTGAGGAGTACAGTCAAGCATGGTGGTGGGAGTGTCATGGTCTGGGCCTGCATGAGTGCTGCCGGGACTGGAGAGCTAAAGTTCATTGAGGGAACCATGAATGCCAACATGTACTGAAGCAGAGCATGATCCCCTCCCTTCGGAGACTGGGCCGCAGGGCAGTATTCCAACATAACGACCCCAAACACATCTCCAAGATGACCACTGCCTTGCTGAGGGTAAAGGTGATAGACTGGCCAAGCATGTCTCCAGACCTAAACCCTATTGAACATCTGCGGGGCATCCTCAAATGAAAGGTGGGGGAGCGCAGGGTCTCTAACATCTACCAGCTCCGTGATGTCATCATGGAGGAATGGAAGAGGACTCCAGTGGCAACCTGTGAAACTCCATGTCCAAGAGGGTTAAGGCAATCCTGGAAAATAATGGTGGCCACACAAAATATTGACACTTTGGGTACAATTTGGACATTTCCACTTAGGGGTGTACTCACTTTTGTTGCCAAGATGTTAGATATTAATGGCTGTGTGTTGAGTTATTTTGAGGGGACACAAATTTACACTGTTATACAGGCTGTAAACTCACTACTTTACATTGTAGCAGAGTGTCATTTATTCAGTGTTATCACATGAAAATATGTAATAAAATATTTACAAAAATGTGAGAGGTGTACTCACTTTTGTGAGATACTGTATATATAGATATATATGACAAAAATATAATTCCTTATCTATAACATCTGTCCTACTGGACAAATTAAAGGTTACCACTTCACGTAATCAACTAGCCTTCTTTATGTAGATTCTATTCTATGTAGAATTAATTGCTTTTCCTTCTGGATACTCATTATGGTGTTTTTTTAATGTTCTATTTATTTCTGCTGCCTGCCTTTGTGATGAAGTCAGAAAGCTTAACAATCTTCATAATTCATGTGCCAAAACCTCATCATTTTATTGGTCACTCTGGAACAACAAGAAAAGAGCAAATTAGCTACACCAATTTTGAAATGTCTTGTGTTCTTGAGGATTTTGTTTTTATTTGAAACATCAAATGTTAACCAATGCACATAAAACATTGTAAGAATGTGTTCCTGTGTATAAAAATATTTTACCAAACACCAACTATTCCAGTTGCAGTATGTAGAGTACCTGGAAACTTTTTTTCCCTTTGTTAGTCCTCACTAGGACTCTACCTAATAGGGACCTAAATGTTTTGAACATGAGATAAATGTCAATCACTTTTTTATCATGGTGGCAGTGAAGCTGTGGTGGACTCTGGTCAGCAGTTCCAAAAAACTAAACAGACAAAAAAAACCCCCAATATTATTCACGAGGAAACTGCTGTATGAAAACAAGCTTACAGTAGGTCATTATCTATAACAAGGGTCTCTTCAAAAACACATTGTAGATTTGTTAATGCACTGAAACATATTACCGTAAAACAATTTTGACTACTATACAGACAATGATGATGATACCTTTTATTCGCTAACTGAAGTATAATGGATTATAGCCTTTAGGTCTCTTCTTTAGGTATATTATGCCTACTTTGCCATATTATAAGATGCCTCAAGAAGAGACATAGAACTTTCTCTCTTCCTGTGGCTAACACGGTACAACTCTATACCTAAATAGACAATGAAGATCAAATTCACAAAGAATATATGACTGTCTGAAATGCATTAATTTACTTATTTTATTCTATACTTTGCAGGCAATATAATAATTTTGTCCGTAGTAAAAGCTTTTCAGTGTAATTGAGTGAAATGCTTATTTCTTAACAGGTTGAACCACTGATCCAAAAGGGTCATGAGAACTTAGTACATCACATTTTACTGTATGAATGTGATAGAAATGCCAGCAATGCAGTGCTAGACTATGGGCACGAATGTTACCATCCTAACATGCCAGACATCTTTCTTACATGTGAAACTGTGCTTTTTGCATGGGCGATTGGTGGAGAGGTAAGTTCAGACCTTCTTATGTGTGTTGTACCTGCAATACATTCTGGTTGGGCAATTGTGAATGTTATATGCTTCATGCCCTACTAAAAGTCTACCACAGAGCTTCTATTCCTTTTCGGGGACATATTATTATTATTAATTGTTATTAGTTATTAGGTTTTGATACTAGAATCAGACATAGGCACCATACTAAGGGAAACGGTAATTGGTGGGAGCACTTAGGGAGTTAAATTAAATGAAGCTAGTTCTGTTGGCACTCGGGAGTAAGAAAAACTTTTATAATTCAAGCAGGTGATTCTCTGCAATGCGCGTCTAGCATTTCACTTTGTTTAGCATACTAAGTGACATTAATGTGTACAAAACAAAAGCAGATTATATTTGTCTCATAAGATTTTGGCCAAAGATCAACTCTAACGCCTACACACTCTACATTTATGATGTTGCACTAATATAGCGATGCAAGATCATGAAGTAATTGATACTTCCATGTGTATTGTAATATTTATATTATATGTTGAGTATAAAATATCAGACTTGGAGCCCATGTAACAGTGGCTAAGGAATTAAAAAGGCACATATTGATTTTTTTATTGATTATTTATTTGCAGGGATTCACATATCCACCTCATGTTGGTTTATCAATAGGCTTACCTACTGATCCTACATATGTTCTAATGGAAATTCATTACGATAACCCATCACATCAAGACGGTAAGTCCAGGGGTGGATCCAGAGCTTGGCATTGGGAAGGGCATTCATATTAACAAACATCCAGACATTCACACTAATACACACACTAATACACATACCCATGCACATACATTAATACACTCAGACACTAACAAACACATCCAGACACTAATACACCTAGACATTCAACACTAACACACAGTAACACATGCACATACACTCACACTAACACACACTAACATACCCAGACACAAAAACACTTAGCCAGACACACATACCCAGATACACACTAAACACTAATAGATAAACACTAATATACCCAGTCTCACACACACACACACTAAAATATCCAGACTCACACACACACTAAAAAACACAGACATACACACTAACATAGCCAATCACACATAAAATATTCACACGCTAACATACCCAGACACATGCACACACTAACATACCAAGATACATAAGCTAACATACCCAGAAAACACTGCTGTCATGGCATGTATATATGCTAAATAGCTCCATTTCTTTTATGTACTCTTGTCCAATGTACTGTCCTGAAAAAAATACTTTTACAAGCCTTTTTGGTGCCATTAGAAGCTGTTTTGGTGCATTTTTGTAACTGTAGCAGCAGTTAAAGACTGAGGAGACTTGTGAGTGTGAGAGAGTGACTTAGCTTAGCAGAGGCTGAGGTTAATGTTCATTGCTCACCTACCATACTGCAAGTTATTAGTGCAGAAAATTGAGTGGTGTGCGGTGCATTGGAGAATCTGTGGTGTACTACTGTAGTGTATGTATATCAATTATAGATACCACTTTTACAGTGACTATCAGACAGTCGTGTTCACATATCGGTCAACATTAAAAATAATATAACTGTGACACAATTAGGCATTTGATTGCTTGCTCACGGTGCGTTTCAGTTGTTTATTAAACACTGCTCTGTTCCTATTATTTCCTTAGTTGATTAAGATAGTTGCCCATTTATGCTACCAGCCAAACCTCTAATTTGTGAACAAGTTACACTTTTTTAATTTTCTTTCTATCATATCATATATTATTCTGCGTTGATAAATAAATACTGGTGATAAAACCAGGCGATAAACTGTGATATAAGGTGATAAACTGGTGATATAACTATAATTCAGTCCTGGCTCATCTTTCAGTTCCTGTCTGCCCAGGGTCGGTGCCCTACTATTGCTGCTTCTTTTTCACCATCCTTACTCTAAGGGGGACCATTTCTTTACAATATTGGGGAAATTCAGTCCTGCTCCAAAGGGCTGTGTGCCTATTATCTCTCACTGCCTGCCCATCCCCAGTGCCCTACTACTACTACTGCTGTTGCAGGGAACTTTTTTGTAATTTCTATATATATTCGTTCTGCAAGGGGCTGCATGTGTCTATCATCTGCCAGTGCCTGCCTGCCCAGGCCCAGTGCTCTACTACTATTGCTGCTAATCCTCTTTTACATTCCTTACACTAGCGGATCAATTCTTATTTTTTCTAATATGGAGGGAGAATCAGTCTTGGGGCTGGATGTGAGTGTCTGCCAGTGCTTATCCTGTCCTGCTCTGTTCCATGCCCTGTGCCTCAATGCCATTCCTTACTGGGCGGATTCAGTCTGTCAGTGCCTACCCTGTGCCCTGCTCTACCTGTGCTGCTGCAGCTCAGTTTCCTTCTTTAATTCCTTACTCTGAGGGATACGTTTTAGGGATGCACCGATATATCGGCCGAATTATATCGGCCGAAAAGGGCATTGTGACGGAACCCTCCATTACTGGGACCACTGGAGAGGCCTGACTGCCAGCCTCCTCCCTATTGAATATGGGCCCTGGGTTTCGGTGGCTACCCCCAACAGTATATCATCCCATCACTTGCTGAGGGGATAATCTCCAGCAGACAGCCAGGACCTGCAAGCAGGTAGTGACCGCAATTGTTTTAATTTAATATCAGACCCCTCCACCCCATGGTGCATTATTATGTTCCCCCATTTCCACTACTACAGACATTTACCGCCAAAACTTGGTGGACCTGTATCGGCAGAGGATGAGCTGCTGTGGAGGGATTGTATCCGTCTGCATCTCTGGTTGGAGGCTCTTCAATGGGAACAGGACTACCAGGGTAAGAACCTCCCAACCTTTCAGCAAAGGTTCTGGCTCCAGCGGAAGATGTTGATGCCGTTTTTGGGGAAGCAGCACAAAGAGGAGTGGGTGGCTGAGCTGGAGGTGCTAGTCCAGACAGAGGTGAGGTTGGACGATGGCTATCGGGCTCTGCAGTGGTACGCAGCACAGCTGTGTCCAGGTCTGGAGTATAAAGAGCCCACGGAGGGCTATGACTTTGGCGGCCTGGGATTAATATGGGACAGTCTCCAGAAGGATACGGACTTTCAGCGAAGTGGCGGATTGAGGACATCAAGGATCTCAGAGAGTTGGACCTCCTAGCTGCACTCAGACTGGGAGGTGATCTATATGCCTGGAGAAGGCATATAAAAAAACTGTTCGACCGTGTCCATGGATTTTATTGATTATTCACCCGGGAGGGGTGAATAAGACTGGGATCTCCACCTCTGAGTCACAGGGATACTGGGTAGGGAGCTATACGACTTTACTCAACAACCGGATCCAGAGACGGCGGATTTATTCGATTTTTTTTGTCTGAGGATGTTAACCCAATCTGGGTATGCCTGGGCATGATAGGAGTGTGATTGATGTTAACAATATATATATATATATGTAATATATATTAAATGTTTTAGATTTTTTTTTTCTTATCCAGTTTTGGTGTGTTACTTACTTTTAAGTGCGGTTATTTATTTATTTTTTAAAGAGGGGCGTCATTTTCGGTCTCGGCCAACTGAATCCTGAATTTTCAGTTTCAGTTTCGGTCCACAATTTTTATTTTGGTGCATCCCTAAAATATTTTTCTAATACTGAGGGAAGTTCAATGGCCTGCACGGTGGGGCTGGATATGTGCCAGTGTCCTACTGCAGTGACCTGTTACTGCTACTCCTACTCCTACTACTACTCTGAGGGATTAATTAATCACACTAGTCCAATTTTTGGATAAATTTAGTCCCATGCATGGTGCTAGATGTGTGTATCCATTGGTGCAGTGCTGCTGTTCCTGCAGTGTAAAACAGAGTGTGGATCTTTTCCTTAACCTGGAGATGGTGCTGTTGTAGGTGGAAGGTGAGTCAAGAAGGTGTCAGGTACCTCCCCCTTTGGTAATGCTCTCTGAATGTCATGTCCAGCTCAAAAATGCCCCTGAATTTCATGTGAGCCGAACAGTCCAGAGACAAAATGTGTAGCCTGAAAAGAATGCAGCAAAAACAAAAATGCTGCTTGCCGTGCACAAGTCTACTTCAATTTTGTAATCTTCAGTTTAATATTTATTATTAGTATATACACTATAATGTCGTAGCCCCTGACCAGAAAGCTCTTAGTAAATAAGTGCAGTCTTCTTACCGCCAGCCAACTGTTGTGCTGGCTTGTGTGAGAGTTTTGGGGGAGGGGGGACAAAAGAAATCCAATTGGTAGCAAAGGAATTCACTTTATTTCCTGAATGTTTATGCATTAACAAAAACCCAATTATGAAGTCCAACATTCTAATAGAAAGTAGGCTCCCAAGAGGAAGGTCCTGTATATCCGTTCATGTTGTTTGTTAATAATGTTATAAAATCTGTTGGAGCTGGTGGGTAAAAGAGAAGAAGAGAAGAGTCATCAGACAGCCCCTCTTTAGGATGTTGAACCCCAAAATACTGTATAGTGTTTTATTTTTTACTGATCAGACTTATATTAAACTTGCAGTGATTTTCTTTGTAGGTTTAAGAGATAATTCAGGAATACGGATGTATTACACTCCAAATATAAGAAAATATGACGCAGGTGTTCTAGAGACTGGCATCTGGGTTAGTCTTTATCACATGATCCCTCCAGGAATGTCTCTGTTCACCTCCGAGGGCCACTGCACTAAGGAATGTTTGGAAGAGGTATGAACATTTTCTAAGCTAAATGTAATAATTAATTATTATTATTAACAGTTTCTGTTTGGTATTGTAGAATCTCCTAGCTACAACTGCATTTTTTTAATAAGATATTTTATTCATATATAAAAATACATAATTATAAATAAATTCATAAATACATAAATAAATACAGAGACATTTGTAACGGCCCGTAGAGAATACAAAGAACAGATATAAACAAAAACATCAAATTAGAAACTTTATGGGCCGAGAATATGCTAGCTTTATGTTAAACAAACATACATCTAAACAACCAATCACACAGGACGCATACAATCAGCAGCGGCGGCAAGAGGGGGCCCAGTGGCCAGTTCTCAGCTACAAGGGAAAAATCACTAGGACACTAATCCCATTGGGGTGAACTCTGCTTCTGCACCCTGCAATGCTCTAATCTTAAAGCTTGTCTTTATTACATTGAATATAATTGGATTTGTAAAATGTTGTTGTCTCGATATAGAAGGATTAAGCCAAGAAAGATGGAATAATTGCATTATTAAGTCTCAAAACTACACAACAGTTGGAAGCTCCTTCTATGCCTACATTTTGTTTTATACAAGTCCTACACATTAACATTTATTCCTTTCCTAAATAAATTCCTTTAAACAAACATTAAATACATTGAGTTTATTATTAACTTTAACCATGGGTTAATGCTAATTATATAGTTATGAAATCTAACCCCCAAGTAAGTGTACAAGAGTTGGCAGGGATAGCACTGCCATTAATGAACAATAATGCTGCAAAGGTATGGAGCAGTTTATAGTCTGCAATCATATGGAGCAGTGTCCCCTTTATAAACAATGCAAGCTCTTCTGTCGTAGCTTCTCAATGTCCTTACTCCTTTAGTTAGTTACAAGGCCCTCAGACTGCAACTTGTAACTCAGCTACCATATCCCCATCACACCATCTATACTGGCATTACTGTTTTGGAATGCACCATTTATAAATCATTCAGATTTGTTTTCTACTCTTGACATCTTCATCCACCAAAGGCATGGCCATGGTATTTCATGTAATGTTTCCTTCATTTCCCATAATCCCACAAGTCCTACTAGTAGCACAAGGAGCATAATTTTTACTTTGCTGAAGCATTTTAGCATTATTTTTGTAAGGGAGAAAAGTAATTTTGGTTACTTTACACATGACACAAGTCATTTGAACATATTTTCTATACAAAAGAATAAAAACAAGTTACATGAATATTATGTAGATAAATTACATGTAAAAATGTAACAAGTAACTAATTTGAATGCGGTACAACAGTATGTCTTTCTTTAATTTTATGACACATATACCGTATATATTGCTTTGCGCAAGAATTTACTTTGCAGCACAAGGTTAAATAATTACATTATATAATAGTTATACAATGACAACCTACTTAAATGATTTCAGGCTTTGAACTACGAAAAGCCAACTGGGATCCATGTCTTTGCAGTTCTTCTACATGCACACATTGCAGGAAAAGCTATCCAGGCACGCCATTTCCGGGACGGAGAGGAGCTGGAACTACTTGCGTATGATAATGAGTTTGACTTCAACTTTCAGGAGTTCCAGTACTTAAAAGAAGAAAGAGTCATTCTACCTGTAAGGATCGAATCGTGTCAATTGCCTATCACTTTACAGTAATCCTGCCATTTCACGGTGAAAACTTAACTAACATTTTACTTATCTATCCAGGGAGACAATTTAATTACAGAATGCCAATACAACACAAAAGAACGAACTACAATGACATGGGTAAGCACTAGCACACTTACAAATTCTATATTGTGTTATGTTTACCATGCTTTTTTTAACCTTCCAAAAGTTATATATGGTAAAGAAAACAATAGAGAAAAACCAAAAAAAATGCAATGATCTATTTTGTTACGCGGTGTTACGCGGTGTTGATTACACAACCAATTTTAATTATTTGTAATATATTTCTTCAGGGTGGACTGAGCACCAGAGATGAAATGTGTCTCTCTTATTTAATGTATTACCCAAGAATTAATCTTGCACGATGTGAAAGCATTCCTGAAATTAATGAGCAACTTAATTTCATTGGTGTGAAGGAGATTTACAGGCCTGTCACGTAAGTTATTACAAGAAATAATAACAGCCAGAGAGGCACTTCCTATTTATAGCTGTCGTATCACATTAGGTATTAATTGCTTGTTTATTCCTTGTACTTTCATTGGCAGTTTTCTTTAAACAGGCAACCAATAAGAGGTAGAGAGGTTCCTGTGTTTCTACTTTGGCACCCATCTTTGATGATATTGAGCAGCTTGGGTCAAATCAACCCATAAAAATGCAGCTAGAAAGGTCATTACAGGTGGAGATACCTGGAGAACCATGGGGTGCATACAGTAAGCCTGAGACTGCCCGTTCCTAGAATTAAGATACATTTCTGTATGGTCTTCAATTAGGGCCAGCATAAGCTTGACAATGTCCCCTTTTGATTCAATATACCCTCAGTTTAACCCATATATTAAACCAATGAACAGCAATATGACTATTTTTAGCTTATTTACATATAAAATATTGATAATAAATGGTTACTCACTTTTTATTATAAATCTTTAAAGCTTTTTATATTCTTTGTTTCATAAATCAAATATAAACTTTTGTGTTGTTTTGCAGTTCTTGGCCTTTCATCATCAAGAGCCCTAAAAAGTACAACAACCTTACTTTCACAGATGCCATGAACACTTTCCAGTGGTCCAAAAAAAAAGGGAATTCTTTTAACGAACGTGTTCGACAAATACAAATAAATGTTAGGTGTTCAAAGCATGAAAATGATGAATGGATGGTATGTTTATCTGTAACTTGTCCTAAATCTATACACGGTTTACACATGAGATCATCACAGTGACCTTTCTGAATGAGAAGATCCTCAGACTCCTCAAATTACTAGCATTTCATATTTGTTTTCAAGTGGCAACTTGACTGTAAAACTCCCGCAAATGTTTTTTTCAGACAATATTCAGCCTCATTCTTTTTTTCTATTACAGGTACAAGGCTTGATCGTTTCCCCACCTGAAGTTAAAAAGATATACAAGTCAAAAGAATTATCATGCTTGCCTCGGTCATGCTGTCCCACCTCCAATACATTGATTTTCCTATTCATTACTCTATATAATGTGTTATACATTTTCTATGTATAAAATTGCTATTTTCTTCCGCACATGTTTATGGAAATGAAGATATGCACTTTTGAAGTTGTTTCTCTTTTTGTATTAAATACATTTTAACAGAACCATCTTTATCTTTCCCTTTTGGGGTTACAGATTTTTCTTAACTCTAAAGCTCCTGCTGGTTTTGAAGTAAGTGTCCTAACTAACTGGCTGGGTATGACAAGAAGTGTAGTTTTACCATATTTAAATATCATTAGGGTAAAGGTTAGTTAGATTGATTACTGAACTTGGTGGGAAAAGGGTAACAATGGATATAGTAGATTTACAAATAAACACTACATGTTCACTAATCCAGACAAATCTGCTATTATTTATCATTTCTTAAAGTTTTGAATTTACATTTTAATTATAGTCACTCCTATACTCCTATACTCCTGATTCACTTATGGAGGCATCAAAATGTTTCTAATACAACAATATATGGTCCTGATAGTAGGTTGTAAAACCCTGTAGTGGGGTGTTGAACGGCCATAACAATTGCTACTCCATGGTACCAACACAATACACAAAAAAAAACAACTTTACTTCTGACACCAGGATTACACAGTGGACATCAACACAAACATCCCCAGGAGAATCTTGTACACACGGTCTCTACTACACATCAAAAATAAAAAGTTAAACAAATACTACCCAAATACCTACTATGGAATCCAACACTGAAATAAGCATGGATAAATATTGGCAGAACAGTTATCAGCTAAGCCACCACTAAAGAAATGCTACAAAAATCCTTTCATTCTCAAAGCCACCAAGTGATGACTCACGGTTCTCCTCTCCAAAAGAAGACCTCTTCACAGAAGAGCTTACTGACACAGCAAGCCGAAGACATAACCTAAGCGTTGTGGGAATCCCTGAGTAAGTAAAATAACAAACACTATTTCCTATGCTCCAGAAATGGCTCTCAACTGCTCTTCATCTGAACCTGGTCATTGCAAATAGAGAGGGTACATTACATCAACCAACAACAACCAGAAGACCAAAGCAAGTTATCAACTTGCTAAACTTCGTGGACAAAGTTAAAATATTCCAGGCATATCAGAAATCCAACAAAGTCATCATCTTTCAAGATTACTCAGCTTTGATGGCTGGAAAACAAAGAGATATCACCCCAGTCTGCAAATAATGTGTTGACAAAAATATATTCACTATGTTATACCTAGCCTAACTTAGTTTTCTTCTGAATGACCAGACTGGGATCTGCGAGACACCACAGCATCCCAGCTCCACAGAGAACTCACATGTTAAGTAAACACGATGGCACTATGTATTGTTAATACTAATAAGATGTTTAACTTGTTTTAGCTATTGTTATTAGGTATAACAGGCCTCTGAAATGACTACCATAAAGTTTGACAAAGGCTGATGGTAGAATTAGTGCAGCATTTGAAATACCCTGAGGTGTCTAGTTTTCAAAAATATATGATTTGATGGGATAAATTGCATTAGCCGGATTAAAAGATGTCCCAAATACCACATGAGGCAGAATGACCAGATTTCAGGAAAAAATGGTTTTGAAATTGCAAAAAGCTACTTGTTGTCCAATAACCATACCTGAGAACTTCAGGGCTCCGGCTACCCGGAGCATTCCCTTGCAGGATGCAGCCAGGACTGCAGGCGGTCCCGTGACGTCACGGGCGTTCCAGCTGATGTCGGGGTCAAACTATCTAAAGAAAGCCCTGCTTGCCCTGAAAAAAAATATATATATATAAAATGTGTATGTGCACAAAATGAGAAAGAAGAAAATTGCAGCTAAACAGCAACACTGAAAAAATGTTAAGAGAGCCTTTGTCCCAAAGCATACTACGAGTAAGAACCAGTCTTGCCATTAAGGGGTTAAAGATTAGCATGGGGTATGTCACTCAGTAATACCTGAGCAAAAGTTAGCTATAATAGCTCACAGGCTTCACAATGTGCTTACTTATTGTTCTTGCAATGAATATCTGTCTATTGGGACAGAAGATATTTGTGTTGTTCATGCCTAGTTCATAAAAAGCTTAACTTTCCTTAGGCATCTACTAACCTAGAAAGCTGTCTGGGTCTACAGTTTTGTGTAACATTAATTAATCATACAACCCTGAAAATGTACTTTTCCCATGCTGCCATGTAAAAACTTTAGGGACGTTCAGAAGCCTGCCAAAATATCTTGCTATATTAAACAACGTGATACACGGACAATGTCATACTCATTTATGCCTCCGTTAGTCATTTTGTTCTAACTTATTTATTCCTCAATACATCAATTCACTGATCTGTTTGTGTTACCTTGCCTCAGCCCTTTTTCTACCACAATCATAACCTGATTTTGCAGTGCTTTTGAGATGAATACAATGATCACGTGGAGAGATGAAGCAGATGCCAAGAAAATATTTCTTTAATTAGAAATTGTATTGAAACATAAAGCCAATGGCTCATTCCAGTCTGTCCATTGCACTTGAAAAAGCTGAATCTTCAGAAGTCCCATTGGAAGATATTTTATTTTGAGAATTAATACGTTTTTATTGACTGTAGAATACTGTTGCAGCAAATTTAGTTTTATTTATATTGTTCCAAGAAACACTGTGTATATGTAAACCTTCCCTGGTGCCATTGTACGCAGTCATGTGACATTCCCTGCTGAAGCACCACACTGTCCTTTTTTATGGTAAGGAGGTCTATTCATTAATTATTGTGTTAGTATAAGAGTTTGCAGGACATTTATGGTGTTAACTCAATTTATGAGAAGCACTCTTGGGAACCCTCCGGGTTGTGCCCAGAGAACTTTGGGAGAAGCACCACTTCTCCGGTTCTCCAGGTCGACACCTGAATCCTCCGGGTCGCGGGAGTGGGGTCCTGACCCGCCAAACTCTCCGCCCATTTCCCCTTTAAATGAGGGAGTTTTCAAATGTGGGAATTCCCACGAATGTCAGCAGCAATGCCCACAAGTTCCTAGGTAAAGTGAGGAGACTCCAAAGAAATCTTGCTGATGGAATTATGCATTATACAGGGCTAGCCAAGCTCAGCATAAGCGTATTCGGTATAGGCCCTCATAACGTCTAATGAAGTCAAGGAGTTAAAACCACAACTCCCCTGCAAACTTTCCAGAGAAGCCTCACTTTGGTAAATAAACCCCAAAGTATGTTAGCCTAGATAGTAAAGCTAACTTTTAAAGGTAACTTTAGCTAGTTTTCAAAAACATAAAAACATATATTACCTGCCCTGGAGCACTTTGTGATACTGTGTGTGCATGAAAGTATCTGGACGATTTTCAATTGTAGATGAATGTCCAATTCATATGATGTGCCCTCAGGACATTTAAAATGGGAACATCTGAAACTAACAATGTGAGCTTTAAATTCACTTTAAATTCAGCACGCAAAAAAGTCATTCTAAATCACTTGAGATATCTGTGATGCTTTTACCAAAACAAATTGTACATTTCATGATCCTGAATTATATGTTAAGCTACAGTTTTAATTCAGTTTTAATCATTTTATAATTATGTTAAAACTGCCATATGATGTATGTATTTTAAAAGTACCGTAATAAATTATCTTTTATATTTTATACTATTATTATAAATGTTAAAAATAGATATTACATTATATCCCTTCATAGTTAACAGATTACGTTTGTACTACATAGCAGCAAAATCAAACCAAAAGTAGCCTTAAGGCATATACACTACACAATGAGCTTTAAAAGGGACCTGTATTAGAATATGTAGGTCACCGTACTAATTTTAGATTCTAGGCCCCAGACCCCTGCATTAAAAACTTCCTGCCACAATATATTTCCCGACAGTAGATTAAACCTCCCCATACATTTTCCTATATTGTATCAAGACAGACTACCCTTTATATCACACGCCACTAGTGCCCACAGTTCCCCCTATATCATATTAACTCTTATTAACATAACTGTGTGTGATACATGTTAACTTTAACTATGGAACTGTTTTTTTTAATAGAGAATATAGTTCTGCAAGGAAAACAAATTATAATATTTAACTTTTTCTTTCTGTTATGGAAATGAAATTTGCAAAAAAAAAAAAAAAAAACCTAAAAGATTATGTAATCAGTAAACCATGAAAATAAAACTATTTCATTAACATTTTTGAAATAGTTTAGCAGTTTGAACAATCGTTGTAATACTAGATTTCAGTTCACTTTTTGTGAAAGTCAGTTAATCACAACCTTCTGTTTCCTGTTTGCTGAAAATATTATAAAGATCTCATGATCAGCAATATTTTGTACCTTAAAGACTGAAGCTTTTGTGCCATATGTTTGTTCAATTATTATTCCCTTTTTAATGTTTGGTGTATCCAGAGATATTACGTATTGCTTTATAGGGCAAGTATGGTATTATTTTGAAGCTATATTTAGCCATTTGCATCTGCATCCCTTTTGATGTACTAATATGTCCATGAACATGGTGCCAGAATTCTATCATTGTGTCCATATTTAAAGGCCAGTACACAAGAAGTGTCCCCGTGGACATTTCTGGTGCAATGGCGTGAGCGCCAGTACACCATTACTGTGTGAATGGTGACACTGAACAGAAAGCAACAGGAGAGAAGTAGAGAAGAGTAGACTTGTGCACATGGACCAAAAACAGTTCGGACAAATTTTGTTTAGTTTTGGGGCCATTCATTTTCAGACAACAAATTTTGTTTGCTGCCCTTTCACTTTGGATGAAATTTGGAGGGGGTTTCCCAATCAGAAATTAAATTCATTGTCATTCACTCTCATAGACACAAGCGAACTACCAGACAAGACAACATGAAAGGAGATAAAAGAAATGGAGAACATGGAGCGGAGCTAAAGAAAAGGCGTCAGAGGAGAAATGGAAAAGGAAGGCATTGGCAGAGAGTATAATTTAGTGTGTAAGAGTGTCAAAATAAAAATAAATAATTGTTTAAAAACAGAAACTAGAATCAATAACCAGAAAGTTAAAAAAAACCCCTTCTGAACCCCCAACTCCTTAAGTCAACCCCAATATAAAGTACTATATTAGGGATGGATGTTACTTTCTAGAACATAAAAATATTATATATTTGTGCTATTAGTGTAATAACTGTAACGTTGCAGTAATTAAAATAGTTTGTTATTCGGGAGTGGCACCTACCCTGTAGAAGAAATCCTAAACAAAATTGCAATTTTTGGTTTTGTTTTAGTATTATTTTTTAAATGGTATGTATGTGCTCAGGTGTAGTATACTGTTTGTATTATTAAGTTGATGTTGATGGGTAGTTATTCCCCCCAAAATCACAAGATGCAAATTTTTGGTTCAACGGTGAACATTTCTTGAAACCGTTTTGAGCATTCCTAATGTTGTGACTATGTGATGTGCTATTCAGGAGACTTTGGAAATTCATATGTAATATATTTTTTCTTTCATTCAGTTAATTTTGGAAGGATACATAATAATATATCCCAGTGTGTTAATACAAAATTTCCATAAAATGTAACAACAACAGAACTTCCAAAAGGAATAGGCTTAATAATAAAGCAAAGTTACTTATTTTGAGTTACTTGTCTGGGGAGGGGCCTTATGGGTGAAGCTGTTTAGCATTGTGTTTTTTCTTCCTTTGCAGCCACTTTATCTAAGTAGCAGCTTCCTGGGGCTACTGGAGCACCAGTAAGGCCTTGGGCATGAATGTGGAGGTGTTATTGGCAGCCCTTAGGGCTAAAACAGAGGTAGGCAGTGACAGGTAGTTCCTGGCTCAATTCCTCCCTGATGAGGACTTCACCATTTAATTGAAGGAAGACTTTCAGAAGCGGACGGAGTAGCTGTGGGTGCTGCCCTAGGTTGGGTTTAGGGCAAAGCGGAGGTTAAATGAATCTCTGTATAAAGGGCCACTTTAAGATAAATAGCTCTTCCCTTTGTTTTTTATAAATGTATTATGTGTATGCCATTTATTTTACAAGCATACAAAACTGTACTCTTAACTCTAAGATCGAAGTTTTCAGATATTACCATTAAAATGATTAATGGGTGCCATCTAGTGGTCAAATACTTATTTACTTTTTCACAGTACAAGGCTATAAAAGTTGAAATAGTGCATTGGCCTGAATATAGGCTGTACTTTTTTCCTCCACTTTAGGTCTTTAAAGTGGTGCGGCCTATATTCGGGGTTTAGCGCAGGGATGCGCAGTAGGTGTCCCCGGAGCCAGAGACATGCAGTTCCGGGCAGGTGTTATTTTTTTCTTTTTCATTTAGCCCTGCTGCGGGTAAACAGCAGGGTTAGGATCCAGATTCCTCGCAGCGCTGCAGGGGACCTGGATCCTCCTCTTAGACAGCTTCCACTGCCGGGACCTCTGCCGGTGTTTCTCCGTCATAGAATCCCCGGCGGAAGTGCCGGCAGCGGAGGTTGTCCGCGTGCATCGCACAGACATTCACCGGCCTACTCTGGAGGTGCATTGGTAAGTCGGAGGGAGTGGCACTTCTAGGATTGTGGCATTTTAGGGGGCAGAGTGGCACTTCTGGGGGGCAGATGGGCATTTCTAGGGGGCATAAAGCATATCTGGG
>VKOC01023873.1:0-27505 GCA_009364415.1 Spea multiplicata
ACACACACAGTCACCACACTACCATACACAGACACACACAGTCACTGCACTAACATACACAGACACACACAGTCACTGCACTAACACCCACCTGCCCACAGAAAGAAAGAAGTGACTAGAGACCAGGGGAAGTAACTCTCCTGCCGGAGACACCAGGTATGATTATGGGAGTTGTATAAACATTAATTCTGTGGGTTTATAGATCCTACATCCTAAAGGTTAGCACCACAAGTGGTGGCCAGCAACATGTAAAAATCAGATGTGTCCAGGAAAGCTTTGCCAAATTTTGGCAACTACCTATTGATAGGAAAATGGCTCTTATTCCTTTTGCTGTATTTATGATCAAAGTATGACGAAGGTATAGACAAAGGAAGTATGCATTACTTTTGGTGGAATAAAAAGTAAATGTATACATAATAAAGGAAGTGTTTGCACTTTAAGTTTCCCTATTTTTTAGAGGGATCAAGAAGAATTGGAAGGTTTCATACACTAGTGTATTGGTAATGAATGGGAAACTGCAAACATCTATCTTTTTTAAGTCTGAAGCTATATAATAATAACATTATAACATTTCAAGACCTTCTTGAAAATGGTTAACGTCAGTGATGGTTTTGAGCAGCTGCCATTGTTCACTGCTCCTAGGACCTACTAATAACCTCTTATGCCTATAAAAAAAATCAGAAAAGACTAATCAGATTTAAATATTTTAAAGCTCTGTGATCTGCTTTTTGGTGGAAAACTTCTGCAAAAAATACCAGACCAAGACATTAGATGAATCAGTAGATTGACATTTTTGAGGTGTAAGAAATAGCTAGCAGATAGGTATTGAGGAAAATGGTTTTTATGTTTAATCAGTCAGGTACGATATGTTACCTAAAAATGTTACCTATTTTGTGATAGTGTCTTACAATTACAAATAGTTTATCATGAGCAAGTTCCTAATATTTTAATTCATCCTAAAATGTAACATATCTATACATATTGCAGCCACGCAAAATGTGGACCCAGGTGGACTTGTCTTCCAAGCCATTTGTGTTGTGCTCAAACAGATGTGGGGGGAAGACACCTTTGGACATCTGGGATAAAGTAGTCACCTCACAAAATCTCTATAATGCTTCATATCTTTCTTCAGTATCTGACACTAATCATGCTCACAACAAAAGGGTGGCAACTGGTCTTCTTGAACAATGATGAAGGACTTTAGAATCTCAACCAAGGGGATGAGGGGTTTTAGAATTTACTACACATACATGTTTCCAAAGGATGTTTTACACATAGAAATAAGAATCATTTTGCAACATTGGGTGACTTCATTATTACATGGAGGCCCTGATTAAACGAAAATTGAAGCTATCTTTTAAACTGAGAATGCATTTAACGGTCATCCATGCCCAATGGGGTCTCTCTATATATGTGAAATTAAGAGTGAGGGTGGCAGGATGGGGTTCTAATTTGGTTCCTTGTCTATTTTGGTTAAGATCATATGTAGAACCTGTCTGTGAGGCGAATTATCATATCTGGGAACTCTCCTGGTTTGTCCTGTAGTCGCTGGGTCATTTTCCTGTTTTTCCAGTGCTCCCCTTCTCATACCATGTTTTTTATTGCATGTGTTTCACTGCATTACAACACCCTGCATTATTGTAACCATGATGGACATCTGCATATTAAGCTGGGAGAGCAGGAACATCTACTCTGCGACAATTATACCTTCCTTTTTAGTCACTAACATGGAGTTACCCTGTAGATTGTAAGCTCATTTGAGAGGGGTCCTCCTCACCTGTTGCCTCTGTTAGTCAATTTGTTATGTTTTATACTACTTGTTATGTCCTGTCTACCCATTGTACAGCGCTACGGAATTTGATGGTGCTATATAAACAATAAATAATAATAATAATTGCTGAGGTCCACACTGTTTAACTAGCACCTACAGCACAAGTGTCAGACATTCTATAGCAGAGTGTCTCGTACATATGGCAGAATGCATTCACAGGCTTGCATTTGCACAGCACAATATGCAAGTAAACCACTCAAACAGAATAACCGGGTTACTTACAAAAAACAACAGATTTTCATTTATTAACAGGATAAGAATTGCAGCTACAAACTACTGCAGACTACTTTTGCATTTTTAACCTAGTATATTTTAAAAACAACTTTTTGTGAGTAATTTTCCTTTGTGTAATAATTGTACTTGTGAAATGGGGTGTACACCATGTTATCGGAGCTTTGCATGTGACCGATGACTATACCCAGCCGATCTATATTTAGAATTTTTACACCATGATAAAACCCCACGTCCAGGATATTCTTAAATTTGTGTAACTATATACAAGTTGGGCAACATAAGCTTTTCCCATGCATGCGACTAGTTCCTTATACTCACCCTATGGGGTGCACTCATACCAAGGAACTCTGGGTTTTGCACATGTTCCTCTGCACAAAGGGCCAGTTATTAAAAGGCTCTGCGCACCTTTAAGACATGGTGCTCTGGGATATGATGTCTGTTTCTGAAAGGTGCACAGCGCCAAGACCTTACTAGATGGCAACATGGGAGCTACAACAGATACATTTCACTTAGTGGGTTGGGTGGTATCATCTGATCTCACAAAAAAAGTAAGACAGTGGGGATACAATGAGGTAGAGTTGCTGAACATGAGAAAATGGGAGATATGCATTTGTGAGTAATTAATTTACATAAATAAAAGAAATGACTACATAATTATGGCAATACAACCTTATAGAAACAAGAGGTCATACTAGTAACACTAGTGCACAAGATAAAGAAACATTTCACAAAAAATCACCAAATTCAAAATCTATGTTTGGACCAGTTTGGTAGAAGAAGCTTTTACACCTACAGCCACTATATGACTTTGTAGCCCAAATTTTTAAAGATGTGGTCTCCCCACATTTTGATCACAACAAACGGTTTAGTACGTAAAACCCTTCAAGGCGTGGCTGCTGTAGTTACAGATACATTACGTTTTAGAATATAAGGGGAAATATTAGGAACATTATCTTAATGAAGTATTTGTAATTGTGTCTTGTGAAATGTGGTGGACACCATGTTATCAGATTTTTGCGTATGACCAATGACTCTACCCACTGGATCTATATTTAGAATTTTTCCACTGTGATAAAATCCCACATGTAGGATATTCTTAACTCCGTCCATGTCATTGTATTCTGGTTGGGCAACATAAACTTTCCCTGTGCAATTGATGTGACTAGTTCCTCATACTGAGAAACCCGTGGACTTCCAGGAAGCATCACCAGGGGACGGATAAACAGTTTATTTAAAAGTGATTGTTTGCATTTTCTTTTTCGCTATGTGACATTCCAAGTTCAAAATCAGAGAAAACTGTATAACTGTTTACATTTTTTTACTATTTCCCTTTACTTGAGAAAGAAAATACTATTCCAAATAACTCATACCTCTCGTGTAAAGGTGTGATATTAGTTTTATTAAGTCCTGTTCTTAATGGCATTATCATTTGGCTTTGGGAAAAGGACAGTCTAGATCCTAACATTTTTGTTTTATTTTTTTATTACATATCAGAGTTTATTTTGCCTGGATTGCAATGCATATTACTGCATCCAAACTAGGTTGTGTAAGCAGGAAGCATTGCTTCAACGAGATCTGAGTGCTCTTTGAAAACCTTGATGCTAGTGTCAGTCAGTTGCATGTACACTTGTTGAATATGATTGATTTCTATTCACACTTCATCTCACCCCACTTGCACATCCATGCTCACAAACACCAACACATCCATGCTCACACACACAATTAAACATCCATGCTCACAAACTACACATCCATGATCACAGACACACACATCCACACACATCCACGCTCACAAACTCACAAGTACACATCTGTGCTCACACACACACACACAATTACACATGCATGCTCAAACACACAAGTACACATCTATGCTCACATACACACACACACACAAGTACACATCCATGCTCACACCCACACAAGTACACATCCATGCTCACTTACATACATACATACAAACACTGTGCTGGCAGCCTCGGTTTCACCGCAGGGTCACGTGACCCAAAACATTCCTGTCTCCCCATGCCAGTTCAAATTAGTTTAGAAAGGGCCTTCTGACATGGATTGGTGCGGTCCAGGTTGGAAGGGCCCTTTCTAAACAATTTTGAACCGGAGAAGCAGACGTGCAGCAGGGTCATGTGACGTGACGTAAATTCACATGACTCCACTGGGTTCCTGCATTCTCTTGGTGGTACATGAGACATTGTAACTTACAGGAAAACAGCAGACCCCCCTAGAATGGCTGCCCTGGTTGCAGACGGCCCTGGTGGTCATGTGGCCACATTAACCACTTCAGTGCTCCCCTACTCCCCTGACTGGGCCTATTTTCAGGTAGGGGTCTGGAGCTGCAGCTCCTTCAGCCCCTACGTTAATCCAGCCCTAGCTGGGATTTATCCAAAATCCAGTTGGTGGGGTACAATGCATTGAGAATGTGATAGACCAGACCAGCAGGGCCCTACAATGCGAGCAGGGCTCTTTCCACCAAATGTATCGGTTTGTCTTAGTCTGTCAATTCTTGTCTTGTCAGACCCCTTGAATAAATGTATTGTATTAAGCGCTGCGTAAACTGTTGACGCTATATAAATAAAAGATAATAATAATAATAATACAATGCTAAAAAATAAGTTTATTCACTCAAATTAATGTTTACACTAAAGCTGGAATTCCAGCACCTTTAATACATGTTTTTAAAGGCTAACCCAATTGACATTCTGAAGCAAGCAGCATTTTCTTGAAGATCACCTCACTAATTGAACTATCCATTATGCAGGGCCAGCTCCGCCATTTATAAAGGAATCAGCAGTGTATGAGTAAAGATGAATAATATCCAACACGTTCTAGAGCAGGTTCATGAAAAATGAGAAAATATACCAGATGACTGTACGGAACATGGAGAAACTGCCGGGTTTAGTCACAACCACAAAGAATCACTTCACTTTTTTGGAGAAAACTATATTTAATAGCAGAGTATCATCTATCCCTATGCAAAAATGCATTTCTTCATATGACCCAAACAAGGCCCTGAAATCTACAGATTGTGAATTTTGTTTGACAGTCCTTTTAATTGTTTGGGGACCTTTGGGTTTAAAGCTCGACTGCTTAGAAGCTGGGATCTGGGTGGCAAAGAGGAATCCTTAGCAGCCGCTTCATTGTATTCACTAACGCATGTCGCATTATATATAATGATCCCTCGGCTGCTTGGCTTTTTATTCCAGTTTACTTCAGTGACTTATTTTCTTACTTTACATTTCTTAGAGGATGTACAAAAACCAAACGTATTAACATGCAAACCACTTCCTGCATGCACTAATATTGCATCACATACCAACTAGAGCAACTGAAAGCTAAGCTGCGCCGAGATGAAAAATGCCTTTTATGTGAATCGATTTTGCATTATGCATGGGCAGTCCAATACTTCTTGCAGGAGATCCTTACCAGTGTCAGCCATTGATAATGATAATAACAGCCAATCGTACAGAGGCCCTGACACAGTAACTGCCTTTTAAATGCCTTGTAATTGGGGAAGTAAAATGGGGTGGAATAAATGTTTTTTTTAAACATTAAATGTCTGTCCCATTGCCCCGCCTATTGCTCCACCCATGTTCCACCAATTACAATTCTCCCATAAGCATAAATTATGAAAGGAAGGGAGAGCCTAGGGTTAGTGGCACCTAGGTGCAGAATTTCTGTGGGGCCTACCCATAAGTAACGTACATACATACTAACACGCAGCTCCTCCTCCCCATCTCCCAGGTGCCACTAACCCTAGGCTTGTCCCTGACACTCTAACACATACATGCTCACACCACATACTAACACACATACACACTCGTGCGACCATTCTATACTAACATATACTTACACACCATAGGCTCATGAAAACACATGCTAACACTATACTCTAATACAAACACACACTCTCTCTCTCTCTCTATATATATATATATATATATATACATACACATACTTACACAAACACACTACTCCACCTCCATCTTATCTTACAGAGTCCTGTCTCACCTGCTCAGCTACTTCTTTAAAGTCAGATCTATGGATGTCACTGACACATTTAGTGTAATGCTTTTTGGGGGCCAAACGTTGCCCTGTTTGGGCCCAAATGGCACTGACAAGCTGTTTAGGCACAAAGCTGGCACTGTGGAAAGTGAGTGACATGTTACATGGTAAAGTCAAGGGGCCCAAGGAGGTGGAGTATAAAATGGGTGCGGTTAGGGAGGCTATGGTTGTTAAGGGGAGGAGTTAGCAATATTGCCACACCCACCTGGGGGCACCAAACACATTATTTCACCCAGGTGTCTGTGACATTACGTGACCTCACTTGGTGCCTCAGTTACTGAGTGCATGTGTGCCAGCAGAGCCTGGTGCACATAGCACTGCCATAGCATTGCCATAATGATGCCATACATCTCACAGTAAAAATACACTAATGCACCACATTTCTTAATTTGTGCTTGTTTTCTCTTGTTTCTGAGAGGGAGATCATCTTAACCATTTTTGACCCTTATGAAAATGATTAAGCAAACCAACGTAAGCTTTGCAGAATAGTTCCCTTCCTCCTGTTACCTTCCTTCTGTTCTTCTTGTTTTGTTCATATTGCTCAACTTGAACCTCACTGTTTAGTGATCATCAATGAAACACTTAAGGGAATGATTCTACAAACCTTACTTGCTATATTAGTAAGGCTTCCTTGATCATTTTCATCAAAAATTGTAAACGCATTAGGTGGGAAACAAGATGGAATCAGTACTAGATAATTTAATAATGTCCAGGGACACATTTTATGCTTTATTTATATGATATGAAAAGAAAGTACCCGTAATGTTTCCATAATAAAGGTGATGTAATAAAAAAATAAACTTGTTTTTTTCTGATAGAAACACCTTAAACATTTTTCTTCACATTCAGTATGATTCTTTTAAAGAAACCATTTAATAAAATATATTAGCTGTGGGGATTTTAAAAAAGTCATTCCTATGATAAGTATATAGTCTCATAATGGCATTAAAAATAATAATTTGCATTTGTGAAGAGCTTTTGCTGGCTGAGAGTGATACTTTTTACGGTCTATTTCCCCACAAGATGTCTGAATAAAACTATGATATGGGACTTGTAGTGAGAAGAAACTTGCTACAACTTAACTGAGTTGGGGTTATTTGTTAACCACATTTGTAGTAAAACTTTTCTTATCCAAGGAGAATACATATTCCCCTCTCCTTTAATAATGTGTAATGTGGGTAGCCTTAGAACAGAGTGACTGTGTCTCTGTCCCTACTTGCTAGGTATGCTGTGCACATAGTACTGTCCTAAAATTGGTTCTACCCAGAAAGACCCCCTGCAGTGCCAACAGACTAAATCCCAAGAACCGGCGGAAGTAGATGAACTCCCGCTAAAGCTTGCACTACTTGCCTTTTCTCTCTTTTGCGAAAGAGAACATGTAGTTTCACTTTGCTGAACATATATTGGAAAAAAAAACCCACAACAAAAACACAACAAAAAACACACACACATATACTCTCAGGTTTAACACTGTTGCCTACGGTCATGTTTATTGTTGTGTACATAGAAATGCTTTACCTTATCTTATATTGTACATAATCTAAATATTGTGTATAAAATAGACATAGGAAGTATATATTAAAAACAAGTATAAAAAAATAGAATGCTTTTTTGTCATTTTAATGACAGACATATACACTAGTTGTAAATAAACTTCTCTCCATACTTGAGGACTTCCCAGGGCTGGCTGCCTGGACCTTCCCGTCTCCTGCTCCCTACAGGAGGCAAGAAGGGGAAGTGACTGACAAGGGGTCACGGCTATCCATTCATGGAGACAAGGCTAGCCCCAGTTTACTTATATATATTGCATTTGGATTTTATGCATTTATATCATTTGAACAGGGCAAATCTCAACATGCAATAATTATCTGCAGGATACAGAAGAACCATTTTGGTACACACTATTGGTTTGCCCCCAAGATCTGTAGTGGGATTGTACTACATCATAGGAAACAAATAAAATAGTAGCATGTATGTATTATTCATGTGTTATGTTAAAGTGTTTTTTTCCCTATTAAGTTTATTGCATTTTATTTTACTGGTTACCCAATTAATCAGAAGACAATAACAGCCAATAACACAAAGAGAGACCCTGACGCTTTCTACAGTGTTAATTACAATACATATTGTCCTCAAATCAGAAGCTGAAAAAAGGAAAAGAGAAAACATATGTTAGCTACTCCTCAGCACTTCACAGGAACCCCAAAATAAACTCCCCCCTAAAAATGAATAAAAACTAGAAACTTCCATTTTTCCCTTCCTGCTTCTCCTCATACCTTTAATTGGAAAAAGCTTCAGATTACAAGCTCAATTGTTGATTGTCACTGAGTTGAATCACCACCATTAACTCTGCCCCTGCTCTGCCACCACAGCCTCCACTGTAAAAAGGAGATGGAGCGAAAACCACATCCCCGAGAGCAAAAGAGATCTCCGGCCCCAACACTCCTGTGCATAGACACACTTTGAGGAAGGCATCTTCAATATCAGATGCCCTATGCGGAACCCCTAAATAGGCCATGCCCCAATACTAAAGAGATCATTTGGAACACTATATTTCCCTAATGCTATCCTAAAGCTCCAGCACTTGGAATCCAGTTGAATGCTCTCTGTCTCAACCTAGCCCTCATGGTCTGAAGGTCGCCCCACTCCAACAATCCTATATTTTTTAGCGTTGTAACATTTTGTGATCTCCAGAGTAGCAGCTAACAGAAAAGGCTTACACTCTTTTGTTTCTGTTATTTAGCATGATGAATGATGTTGATTTGGGCATCAAAGAATTTCTTAGCGTAATTACATGTATGTCATACCCCATCCAATATGTAAAACACTCTGTGTTAATAATTATATACAGCATATGTGTACAGTATATATATATATATATATATATATATACGGATAAAGAAAAAAAATGATCAAATTTATCAAAATTATCAAAATTCACACCAAAGTAGCAAATTGTGTCCCAAAAGGCTAACAGTAACCTGCTGTATGGAGCTACGTTGAAGTCTATATGCCATTCCTTAACACAGTGTATAAAGACTCTTTGTTGATGGCTCTCAGTGCCCTGGCAGAGATCACACTGAGCTGCTGTTCACCATGTTATTGTTGGCAGAGCTGCCAATGTAGGGGGTGAGACATTCCATTGCTGGCCCACATCATCTACAGACAGGATGAGGGATGTGCGGATCCTCTTGTACTGGATGGGTGCTTTGTGTCACAGCTATGTCCTCCTTCGAAGTCGAAGACAGTGTAACTAGAGGGGCAGCACCATGTACCCTAAGAACTGTCCCTGTGCCTCGTGGGCATATACTCTCCTTTACTGCATGTTAAGCGGAAATGGCCCATAAATGCTGCATAAACCTCAAGGAGTTGTATAGGTATAGGGCTGCTCTGTACACATGTTACAGCTATGTATTAATTAATTAATGTTCATTTAGATCACTGAGTGCCAGGGTGATACAAAGCTCACACACCCATTACAACAAAGGTTTAATTTAATGGGCACTGTTAAGAAGCCAGGATTAACCTATATATACACCAATAGGCTTATTGATATTTATTTATAAAGCACCAATAATCCGCAGGACATTAAAATAGAGACAAAGCATACAAAAATAAAACACACATAAAAATTACAAATGGAGGGGAATCCTGCTCCCGAGAGCTCACAATCTACTACAAGTTGTACTGACATTTAGATGGTTGTTTACAGTCCTGTTAAAAGTCTGTAGTACAAAACTGGCTTCATTAAGACTCCACAGATATTTTTTGATTGTAATTCCCATCATTCTATTATTGATGAACAGCTAGGGTTCATGGGGATTATAGTCCAAAAACTACGTGGACTATGATATTCATGCTGTAGACTTGAGTGAACTATATGGGAAGAAGGACAGATTCAAAATCAAAACTGTTCTTGCTGTATTCAGGACAAAGAAGTTGTGGATATGTAAGGAATTTACAGGCTGTAAAAGCTCTTCAGCTAGTATTATTTTCTATGGTGTATAGAGTTGGACTACCATCTTCCCCAGGCAGAAATGTTTGCAATGTGCGTAGATTATAGTCATAAAGTGCCAATTTATCCTCCTCTAAAACAGAAGATTACGTTTTTACTTAAAAAGTATAATTACTATATATTATACAATGCTCCTTAATCAGAAGGCCACCAAAAATAATCAAATTGCTCCACATGATGCCCATGAGTGGTCTATACTGTTATTATATCATTATAATACATGGCATATTTATTAGTCCACATCTAACCATTAAAAAGGAAAATTAATAATCTTTGCAAGTAATTACTTTATTTACACTAAAATGTAAAAATGTTTAAGATTATTCCTGATTAAAATAATAGAGACAGTATTCCACTTCAACTGGGAACACGTATTAAACATATATACTTTGTAACTTCATTAAAATCACTGCTGCATTGTCTCATGTAGGTTTTATAAGCATCTATAGTAAGCGGTCTACCTATAGTAATAAGGGGAGAATGTGTGGTTTAACTGGTGAGTGGTTATGTTCCCAGCTTTGCTCTTTGACAGTACAGGTGCCACAGATACCCACACAAATGGACAGATTAGCACAAACGGGTCCTTCTCAAACACTGCCTGTTCTAACATTTAAAGACACCAAAAACCTGAAAGCACTTGATTCCGAAATCAAAGTTCATAAGACAGACCAGATGGTTCATAGAAACACAATGGAGGTTCCTTGTCCAACCTTAGCTTTACATTTTCAAGTGTTTGCTGCTCAGTAAATCCATACTTTAGTTTTCCTATATTTATGCCATTGTTGATGACTATGATCCGTTCCATTCAGGCAGGTACAATCTTATGTTAGAGAGTCCTAGTAACAGCATTGAGCTAGTGACATGTGAGCTCACATTAGCTAACATGAGCTCACTTACCATGTTTAGGCCTATTACATATGGATTGTGAGCGAGACACAATATAAAACTGGGTAACATTTCACGAACACGTTTGTTATATTAAGCACATACAGTTCATTACATACACAAAATGTACATGTTGCACGGAACATATTATATCTTGACTGGAGAGCCCTAACTATTTTTTTTATTTCTGGAGACAAATTGTTTTCGTTGATCTACACTGGTTTTGGAGTGTTCGCCTGGGAGCAAACACACTGAGTTTTGATGGAAGCTGTACCACACACAGCTGCTGGAAGCTTAGGGAGGGAGGAGGGTGACAAAGAGTCTACAAGGGGAGGAAATAAACAACAATGTATCTCGGGAAACTGGGAACATTTTCTGGAAAAAGGCCTAATATACAGTCTGGCGTTTTAACCCCTTCTGTATTACAGAGGAGCCAACCAACATTTTTCAATCGAAAACCTTTACTGAATACAGTGGTTTCTGGAATGACACTATGTGTATATAACATTGCAAGTAATTTATAATTCTGTCTGTTTAATAGAGGATGGAAGGTTGTTAAGTTGACAAACATTGCACTGAAGATTTAACTGTAAGTAAGCTGCCTTTCTAATTAAAAACCCTTGAAGTGTGGCCTCCAAAAGTAATAGATAAATCTCCGGAACAGTTTGAGAAGAAGGGTGTCCCCAACCCTTTGAGATGAACAATTAGCAAGGGTATTAAGGGACACTCCTCCTGTAAAGAGTCAGTAGTTCCTTTCTCTTCTCTTTCTGATTGTCAGTCACTGCCTCGGGGATAGCTGATGCATTACTAGATTCTTTTATCTCTTGCAGCACCATGGATGCTTCTCTGAGTTGTTTCACTGCTTCATGCAGAAGAGTCTCTGCATTAATGTCTGGTCCATTGGCTTCAGAGCTCTTTACGAGTTGGCCTTGCAATACTTGGTTTAAAAGGCTCTCAGTATTCTTCCTTCCACGAGACAGCTTCATCTCTACTTCATGAAAATGGTCCTTAGTGACATGTAATAAGTAGCTCTTTTGCATAGTTTTACTTTCACTATCCATGCTGAATTCGCTCAGTAGGTTGCCCATGGAAGATGACCTTGGTTTTGTGTCAGGAAACCTGGATCCTTCTACTTTTAAAGAATGTGTATCCTCATCTGAACCTTCATTTGGTAAAGATTCTACCTTCTCATATGTTTCTGTGTCTTGGACATCACTAACTTCAAGCTGGTCTTTTGTTTCTGACTTTGTATTTGTTTCTTCTTCTTTATCTTCTCTGGAGGATTCATTCAGACTATCTCCATCAGTTAAGTCCTTATTAACCACATCGTTAGGGACTTCCAGGCTCTCACCTTCCACATTGCTCGCACTATGTTCAATCACTGCAGCTTCCGCTTCCTCAAACGCTTGTAGAACAGGACTATGTGATGTTTCAGGTTCATCAGACTCAAATTCTACCAAGTTTTCTTTGCTACCGTTATCATGTGATTTCATACTTTCTGTTTCCAACATGTCTGAAGAGGATCCCATCCATTTAATCTTCATTTTGTCAGATAAAATCTTCGGTGGAGGTTTGGGAGGGGTATATATTATTTCTACTAAATTTTCTCGGCTGCCACTATTCGGTGTCTTGATCTCCTGTTTTGTTTCCTCAGCCTCTGACAAAAACTTTTCTCTGGCATAAATACTTTCCTTGGCAGTTTTTGGAGGTGGAGATGGCGGATGAGGTATTTCAGAAACACCGCCTGAGTTATCTTGTTGATGCATTTCAGTTGAAGTAGAGGAAGACGGTTTTGAAGGTGGCATAGGTATCTTTACTGGTTCCTTCTGTGGTTGAGGTACCCTTTCCTCAGGTTCACGTGGTATTACTGTTAAAACTTCAGTCTTCAGTGTATCCAGACCTAGCCTTAAAGAATCATCTTCAGCAGCTTCAGCAACCTGCAGAAGAAACCTGTATTACTGATGGACATTTTTAATGCTACTGTTGCTTAATATTTACTAAAGATCAGGGGTGTACGTAGAGTATTTGGCACCCACCTCATCTGCCCTTTGTCTGACCCCTTCCCCCGGTAACTCACATATACACACTGGCAACATTTTTACACACGCTTGCACATTTGCACAGACTTACAGACTCATGCCAACAAACATGCACACGCATATACTCACTAACACACACTTACACCCTCCACCCTCATGTTAACATATACTCCCTCTCACATACACATCCACCCACATACACATCTGTGCTCACACATACACATTCATGCTGATTAACACTTATACATCCATGCCCATACACATCCATGCCCACATACAAATCCATGCTTACACACAAACACTTACACATACATGCTCATACACAGCTTGTATTATATGAACAGTTATGCTATATGTTTTCACATGTTTTCCTTTGCCCTGCAGAAGTATATTTATAAGTAATAACACTGCCCCTAAGCCCCACTTTTTTCATTGAGATGACAAAGTAGTCTGCCCAACAGGCTAGCATGTCAGTGACATGGGCAAGACACACCTTGATTCCATCCTGAACTAGGAAAATATATTATAATGGTGTTCAAAATGCCTGTGCGCAGAGGAATGCTGAATACAATGAATAAGAGAACAATGGAATTTCACTCAAGCAACTATCAGTGAAGTTTCTCTATTTGCTTGAAAATGGTTATGCTGCCCCTTCCTTGTTAACTCTTTAACTGTATGTAAAAATATACAGTTACTTTGGCAGGGCAGTATTACAACTTACTTCTTTAAGGTGGATTCTGGTGGGAGGTCTTCTCTTTGCTGGTCCCATTCTTGCTCTGTCCCTGGTCACATGTTCTAATGAGATGGTGGTGTCCACTTTCACCTGCAAGAACACAGCCTTACATATCAGAGCGTTTGTAATAGTTTGTGTTACAGTATATAACTAATATACATACAGAGGCAGAATGTCAAAAGGTAATTATTATGCTTGAAATCTCACAAGTACAAGGGGTTAAAAAAAACATCAAAATATACACTGTATCAAAAATTAGAAATCCTGCAAAAATCCCAACCTTTATCTGTCTGGTAATTGTTTGTGCAATGCATGTCCCTGCTCTGATATTTAAAACGGTTGTTTAGCTATCTCTAAAGCTATTGAGGGCATAGGGACAAACAAGTAAAATATCTTTCCTGAATGGGAAGCTCGTATATGCCCATGGTGACCAATGGTAAAGCTTTAACCAATCAAAGCTTAATATTGCTTTTACTTCTCTTATAATGTTGTATATACAATACCATAAATACTTGTAGTGGAATTTGTCATTCAAATATTTATGGATTTATTAGAAGCAAACAATATTTTCCACTTCAAATATTGTATTTGTGATTGAATTATCCAGTACCTCATCAAGAATTGTGTTTTTGCCTCTGTTTATTCCATCATTTAGTGCCTGGATCCACGTGTCCCTCTCTTCTGCATTCCTTGCCAGAAACTTCACATCTTGCACCTAAAAACAAAAATCATCAATGCTGCTCTTCCTCACTAGTTGCTCATCACCCCCATTTGAATCTTTTTGCCACTTTTTGTCTTTTTGAGTCCCACTGGCTGTGCATGATTAAATAATCAAATGAACCTAAAACACAAACATGGTAAGGATTCACTTATCCACCAAAATGTATACTCTCTCGCTCAATTTTGGTGCATTTTGTTCGTCCTCTAGTCCAATATCAGTGCTTGACCTCACACGTGCTCTACTGGATGAAAGGACATAAATTGCCACATACACACTCCAAAATCTTGTGGAAAACCTTCCCAGAAGAGTGGAAGCTGTTATAGCTGCAAAGGGGGACCAACTTCATATGAATGTCTATGTATTTAGAATGCAATGTCATTGGTCAGGTGTCCAAATACTTTTGTCCATATAGTGTATAATACGCCTGACCACTCCCTTCCTACTATCCATCTACTAAATTCCATGTCCGCTTGAAGAGTGTCTCTACCCTGGGAAGTCCCCGTTATGTATAAAAAGCCATTATTGTGCAAAAACTTATATGTAACGCAGTGAAGTTTTACTTGACATTACCGACATGTTTCTAATGACTGCCCCACCATTACCACTTATATTGCAATTGCTTAAGAGATCTTATTACAGAATTCTCAACTGGTGTCTGGGTCAGACCTCCTTGGGTCAAAATTATCACTTAGATGGACTGAACATTGTTCATATGTGGCACACTCCCCGCAACACACTGCTCATAAAAGGCAATGTTTATGCCCAGTCCAAATGAGTGTTTCATTCTCCGTTGTGTTTGTTAACTGAAGTTCCTTTCCCAAACACTGATGTTGCAAATCAGTCATACTTCCAGTATTAAGTAACCATTTTATCTTTGGTTGAGCAATGTAAGGAGAAAAACACTATTAGGCACCAGACACGGTTGATCATGAGGAACAAAACCCTGCTAGATATATAACAGACACATCTGTATGGAGCCTGCGGAATTTGGCTCTGTAATTCAGTACAGAAACACCAAACTGCAAACAGAGCTATAACGAGTTCTAATTGGGATTGATAAAGAAAAGGCATGAGAAAGCCTTTAAAGCCACTTGAAAATGCTGTCAATTAATGTATTCACCTTTAACAAAGGGTGATTATGTCTAAAGGTCCTAGGTGCACCGGCCCTCATCGTCATGAACATCCTTATCGTTATTTTTGTGATACCTCCAAAATACCTTGGGCTTAAACATTATTAACAATAACTGAACCAACTACCGTATATCAGTGTCACATTGCCTTCGCTGTGGTTTTACAATGCATGTAACAATAGAAAAAAAAACAGAGAAGACCGTGTAGTCTTCTCAGCTTAACATTTACAGTTTTATTCATTTAATAGGACATGCCCAAGGCCCATCTGACAGATCCCCGTGTGATCCATACTTTTTAGAAATGTTGGACAGTGAACACATTCACAATATTATATTCCCCTAAGAGACTGCTCTGGTTTTGAGGTTGTGTGCAGAGAGTGGGTAGATCTTGTGCTCATGGCTTCCTGATGGGCTGCCTGTTCTGGGAAGTCGCTTCTTCACAATGAGTCAGACTTTGCAGAAGGACCTATGGGACTATGTAGAGTTAACCCTTTCTATTAAGTGGTATCGTGATCTCTGTATGAGGTGGAGGGCACAGACAAAAAAAGCCAACACCATATCTGCACTTTGTGTGTCAGAAATTCGTGCTTATAAATGATTGATTGACAAGCATAGGCCACTCATGAGACATTTTACAATATACACCATATTGAAGGAGCACACCTTTCTCTTCTACTTTAGTAGAGTAATACATGTATATTAGACTGCAATGCGATTGTTCTACCTTGGTGCCTGGTGATGGGATAAGGGTGAAATGCCTTTTGCGCTTGAGGAAAGCTCTCTGATCCTGGCACCGTTCGTAGCTACTGAGCTCCAGTGTCTCCAAGCATTTCTGTTCATCCTAAATGTGTAAAGTTCATGGGAAAAACATGTCAGCAAGTTCTGGGAGCTGTGCCTGTGTACTATGTATTATTCAATAAATCCCAGTATATGTTACAATGATACCTATGATTAAAGAACTCCGGGTACATATCCATATCCATTGCTCAGCAATGCCAGTTAAGATAAGAAACACATTTTTTACAGGCTGCGTAGGTGGGCTTTACAATAATCGGTGGGCTCCATATCTCCCCATAGGGTTGATTTTTACCACCCTATCTCCTGCCCAATGGGGAAACTCATAGGTGGCTCCTATGCCCCTGAGAGTGTTCATTTGATTTTAAGCCTCTATCCCTTGTTTAAGGCTCAGTGCCTCTCGTAGGGTCATCATGATTTTTGACCCCCATTCCACTGAGGAGGAGGTGTAGGTGTGCTCTATATCCCTCAAAAGAATAATTATTTAATTGATAAATACCCCCTACTCTACCACACAAGGGGGGGGGGTTGTGATCACTCATAGGCCCCATATTTTAGCCTTTTCTCCTTATATTTTATCCGTGCTTGGAGTAAGCCTTGTAAGCAAAGTATGGGTTAATTTAACTGTAACATGATTAATTTTGTCAACTTACATGTTCAGGGAGTAGACCTTATTATTGTTGTTATTTTATTTTTCAATTTTAGCCATTATTGACACCTTCCTACATTTTCCTGTGTATTTTTCCATGCATCAGGAGCTCATTTTTCTGTGAATAAAACATTTCCAAATCCTGTATGCAGATACACATGTGCCCCAGTACAATAGATGAGCGGAGAAATTACTGCAAACAGCTGGCACATTACCCAGAACTGACAGGTGTCAGCTTAGCTTATCTCACATACCCAAGCTTTGCTAAAGAAGAGATTTTTCCACACCATTCTTGCCAAGTTTCTTCTTAGAAAAAATATGTTACTTGGCAGAAGTCGCAGGTGCCTGAGATTCCTGGCAGGCGGAAGACCCATGGTGACAGCACAGGAAACTCACGCCCGCTTCATGGGAGCCTTACAATTCTCGTTCTCAAAATGTATCCGTAGGAAGGTGCATACCTCGAGCAATTGGCACCTGGAGAGGATCAAATATTTGGCAACCCTGCCCCCGCCCACACACCCACAATCTCACAAAGTCTTACTCTCACTCACTCTCTCACACACTCACTCTCACTTAAAGTCTCACCCCATTTCTTATGGCTTCTCTCTCAGTCTCTCCCTACCTTCTCCGCTGACTGCTTTCATGTCCCTGTTTCCTTTCCCGCAGCTCTGCTTCTCTTGCCTTTTCTACTTATATTTCATGGTCCACGTCTCCCTGTGCCTTCTTTCTTCATCTTCTTCTTTGTGAACCAAGCCTCCCGAAGTACCCTGTGGCTCCCCCCTTTTGTACTCAGAGAGGCCATGAATCTGTCTGCGTTATTCTGGCCTTTCCGAAAACTTCTGCAAAAAGGTCGGAGCCACGGGGACAGTCTCTCTAGTATTTCTCCAACTGGGTAGAGGGTACACCCTTTTGTGGACTTACTCCAGGAGGTCTGGTTCATGGAGAAGCGGTCGAAGAATGAAGACATTGGGGAGAAGTGGAAGAAGGCAGAAGAAAGGCAGAAGACGAGACAAAAGAAGAAGCGGAGCTGTGGAAAAGGAGACAGGGACACGGAAGCAGTCAGCAGAGATGGTAAGGAGACATTTAGAGAGACAGAATTTCAGGGAGACTTGGGACCTTAGTGTGCCAGTGTGGCACCTCCCTGATGATTGGCCCCCTGGGTGGACTGCCCCCCCAAATACCCCACTATCCCTCTGTACCAGAACATAACATTTATTCATGGTAAAGCATATGTTTTACAGATTATATACAGATTATAATGGTCTATAAGCTATTCCATTGCCACAAAAGGTAAATATGGCATCTGCAGTCACTTTTATATGAGATGTCACCCGCTGCTCAGTAAGCCCTTCTACTCCATTCTGTGTTTCTGCCCCCCGATAACATGGTGGCCAATGCTAGGTAGCTACAAAATATAATGTTGGGCACTGTTATATAGTGTGCCACTAAAGAGATTTTTTTACATTATTCCAATAAACTTGGTTTATCTGAAGGTTGCCATTGTAGCAGTCATGTGATATTCTGGCTTTTATGGCAATGCTGATAAAGTCCACTTCCCACTATGGTTGGATTTATCTGAAAAAAATGGCCATGTGTTGGCCATTGCAATATCCAAGTGGCTCTTATCAACCTATTTTCCAAAATACAAGAGCAGTGAAAACTAATAAAAGTACTTATCAGAAGGGTCCTAGTCATGATGCTCGTAAACATTCCATTTAAGAGCTAAAAGTGTCCATGTTTTTATTTACATAAACATTAAAGTTTATGCCATGTACATGTCCGTGAATCTAAAATCTATTGGCTGTACATAGATTAGGTGTAGGGTTAAACCTGTTTGTGGTGGGTACTGGATGTGTAAGCCCCACCATGCTCAATTCTTTTATGGATTCATCTCCCAGGCAAGATCATATCAACTAATGCAAACCCTCTTCTGTTCTGGAATAATGTACCAGTGTGATGTGCATTTATATTGACAACTATTCTTGTACTGCAGTCGGCAGAACAAGGAGTCGTATGCAACAGGCTGCTGCTTACCTCACTTTCGCACACCAGCAGCTTGGTCTTCAGTAGCAGAATATAGCGATCTTTCCACAAGCCTAGGAGGCCACTACTTTTCTTTAACCAGCCGGCTTTGAAAGTAACCTGAGATGCTGTTGAGGTATTGCTATTCCCCTTTACACCCTGTTGACAAATAGAAGAAAGAGACACAAGCATTAATATCTAGCTTGGTAGGACTAAAAGCTCAAAGCGTATCTTGCCACAAAACATTTCATTCCTCAAGTCATTTTGTTTCATAGGCACTTTGATGGGAGATAAGAATCATTTGGCCTGTCTAGTCTGCCCATTTTTCCCTGATGTAAAAACTCAGACTTCAATCAGTCCTTGGTCTTATCTGAGATTCAGGATAGCTTTATGCCTATCCCATGCATGTTTAAATTCCCTCAATGCATTAACCTCTGCCATTTCTGATGGGAGGCTGTTCCAAGTATATGGTCTTAGAGTAGGTATGTGTATGTTGTTAGAGTGAGTGTGTGTTACTGTATGGCGGTAGTGGGTGTGTTTGTTTTAGGGTATGGATTTTGAATGTGTGTGTATAAGCTGTTAGTATGTATGTGTATGCGTTATTATGTGGTATTAGAGAGTGTGTATAAGCGTTATGGTGTTAGAACCTGTGTGTAAGTGTTATATGGTGTTAGCATGAGTGTGTGTGTCTGCATATGTTGTAAGAGTGTTTGTGTGCATGCTATTTACGGGTAGAAATGTTTTTACTCCGTCACTAAACTGTTAATATGGTAATGAGTGTTGAAGCCACTGCATCATTATGAAATAACTGTCCTGTTATTCAAATATCAGTTGTGAATAAAAATGCACAGCACATTTGTTGCTCAGCACAATCAACGAAACATCACACATATGGCTAGAATGAGCTTTAACCAATGAATGTATACCCTTGACGAAGGCTTAATCCAGCCAAAACATTGGTAGGTCTCCTGGGTCTTCTGTCCTTATTAGTCTATAATTGGTAGCATTATTGCACTTATTTTGTGGAATATATTTTGTGGTTAAGAGTGGAGACGGCTGTAAAAAGGAACTTGTTTTTGTTTTATTCGAAAGGTTTATTGAATAATAATAAAACTGATACTATGCATTGGAATAATACTCTACGCTACCAATGTGCTCTGGATTTTATTTACACAAATCCTATTTTTGCTAGAGGCCCATTGGATTAGCCAGTGAATAGAATAAATGCTGTCTATACAAGTGTACACATTATTACCATGTCAGATGAGAACCGGGATAGTGACATTCTGCCCCCATTTCAAAAAGCCAAACAGAGATGCTTTAGAGAAAGCAGGTGCTTTAAGGAGACTTTAGTTGACTTCAAAATCTGTTGACTATGATTTAATAAAGTGAATAAATCATATTCTAGAACAGACACTATCCTGCTGTCTCGCATGGCCGCCGCATTGCGTAGTAAGATGTGCATGGTTTGTAAATACAATGTGTAACGATAACTGGTTCTGTACAAGAGTGAAAGGGAAATGAGCAGGTAACAGGAACCAAATGAATTTTCACAAGTTCACAAGAGGAAGTTAAGACACAATGTGATATCACTGAAATAGAAACAGGGAGCAGCTCTATAGACAGGCAAAAATACCAATTGGTTTTCTTCTGTCATTTACTCAGAAGTGAAATTCTAAACTTCCCAGTCAACACGGAATTTTTTGCCAAAGTGTAACACATATTACATTTTTTGTTGGGTCACCAAAGCGATCTATTTACTAAATTTGTAAATATCAGTTAAGTGTAGCGTCTACCGACGTGATTCAACTTAACATGCATGCATTCTATGTCTTGCAATCATCCCATATTAATGAATATATGAGTTGGTTGTGAGTTAATGCGAGGACCTGTGACTTCATACATACATGCCCTTGACTACGACTGGCAAAATCCACCCACAGAGACATAAATACATTTAAAAATAAAAGACACTTATGATGAAAAGGCAGGCATAGAAACATGTTGCCTTAGAAACTATGAAAACCTCTTAACTTGCTTCAGTGATTAAACCTTCAGACCAGGAAATACAATGATGGATCTGCTAAGGTTTATTAGCTTAATATACTATAGAGTGTAATTAATGTTTTGTCCATGTGGAACTGCATCTTTAAAATGTTGAATTCACAAAGATCCATATGTATTATGATGGGCCAAGCTTGATGAGAATCTTCTGCAAAATAGTCTCAACTAAGCCCTCATAAGGCATAGTAAAACTGGTGGCCCTTAATAATGCAACCATGATTTTAAACGCTTTAGCAAATAAATCCCAGAGGAAAAAATAACAAAGCTAATCACAGCAGATCAAGTAATTAATTTGAAAATTTATACTTCAGGTTTAGCCTTCACCAAACCCAATTGAAGGACAGGCTACAATAAGGGTTAATGGTTCTCTGTGCCTTATATTATAAATTAGAAGATGTATCCAAAGGGATAGAGGTGGTTAGAGAGGTCCCTAAGAGCACATGTTTAATTTTATATTTATTTGTTACCGGAAGGCTAACAAAATCACCAATCTGGTAGCAACCTGAGGTTTTTGCATTATGGAGCATCAGGAGCAAGGAGCGAAAAAAAAATGTTAAATGCATCGATGCAGTGTTGGAAGGACCATATAGACTAAAACCAAGAGATACAATAAAAGGTTTTAGGATGATGTACAAGACAACACTGGTTTATTCAAGCACTTGCCTACATCAAAGCTGTAACAAAGTATCTGCTGCCATGTTTACAGTCAGACTAGAAATTGGCCATCTGAATGCCTTTGGAGTTCAAAAAGGGACTTTGGTTTTCAGATGAAGCCATGCACACCTGGTATTTGAACATTGTTTCCAAAGTAAGATAAACTCGGCACTTTGCCATTGACTCACTTAACAGAACAGGAAGCAAGATGCCAAGGGATTCTGCTAGCTTAATTATAGTCCAAATTTATTTTATGGGACACCAAGGTTGATAACTACATGATCTATTCACTAAACATGAGTTGGAACGAGAGTTTGCAGGTGAGTTTTGGTTTCAACTGCTTGAATTTACTATCCGTTGTTATCAACAGGTCATCTCTAGAAGATATATCTCCAAGGAGGGCTGAACTGGCCTTGAATAATTCATAGTCCAATCAATAAGGTGGCTCTCACTGATTGAAATGTGCTTCATACATGGTCATCCAAACTATTCTTGGAACAGGTAATCACTGAGGGTGTACCTTCATAATGTAAGGAGAAGTCTGTAAGATGCATCCACGATTCTAACACTCAAAGTTCCTCTTTAGTGAAAAAACTGCTCTCTGCGGAGAAACCTGCGGAATGTTATTTATAAAGCAGCATTTAAGCCAATAGCAGGCAGATATGCAATATATTGGTATTGAATGCGATGCAACCTTCGGAATATGTTTTAAAATATACTATAATATATTAATATGACCAGTTCTGCAGAGGACAAACATACCATGAATCTCATTTCATCATAGATGTGTTCTACATCACCAACATTACATAGTGAGGACGGATGGAGATACAGAATTGTTTATTGCCCTTTATTCCCTTACATCCTAGCTGAGTCTTTCTTGTGTCCTTGGTTTGTTACATATTTCTAGTTTATACCAGTAGAACCCCAGCTATGTCACCAACAACTGTATTCATTCACATGTCTTGCATTATGAGATCATAATAAACAATAAATCATATTTATGTTTTATTGAAAAAGAAAGGAAAACGGGTGTTGCAGGGCCACCATTTAAATATAGGACTGTAAATATAAATTCGTATAAAATTATTTTTTAAAGGAAGACCCTTTACGGCTTTTAAAACTACCCATATCCTTTTATAAAATTGGTGTAATTATTTTGTATATATTCAAACTGTGTTTCACAGAGCTCCGATATTTGTCATAGTGACAAAGTTAGAATATCTAATCCATTTAAAGTCCCGAAGTTCTATCCTCATCCAACCATTAGAATTATCATTCAGATGCTAAGAACATGAAGTTAGGATGGTTCCTGCCAAGCAAAGGTGGGTTTATAATACACATATTTAATCGGGATACACCATTGCATGGCTTTACTTAGTGGACAGAACTAAAATATCAGAATTCAGAAAAGTGACCTTTAATAAGTTGCTGTGAAGATTCACCATCTGCTCACTCCATGATTATCTCTTATTTCTATAGTACAAATATTATCTTTGCTTAGAATATATAGTATCACTTGGGATGAAAGCGTCCCAAGTGCTTATTCTAGCTGACATTCAGCCTCAATGTGCATGATGGGAGCTACAGTTCTCAGCAGCTGGCGTACCGGATATCTGTATTTGTCACAATCACGTTATATTGTATGAAATAAATCCTGCTCATAACGGTACAGGGTTATTTGGGTTATTTCAGTGGATAGGACTGATTCTGTAGAGAAGATCCTCAGTAAGAGTTCATTTATAGGTTTTAATAGAATGAATGGGTTAACATGTAAAGTGCTCTTCTACACCAGAGCTGGAAAATTTGAATCAGCTACAAAACATTTGTGATTTCAGAGCGCAGTCCTGGCAATGCAGAGGAAACGACACCAGCTTGACACACAGCTGTTACCGCATTAACCCCCTCAGTGCAGTCAGGAACATATTCCAAATGAAAGTGGGTGGGAGCAGCGTGTAGCCCACCTTCCCAAGAAACTGTATAGCTAAACACCCATAACCCCTAGCCAGACACTATAATGCCACATCCGCCACCACCTAAAGATTCTAAGACTTTATCTGCTACTTTAACTCAAGTATCTCCCACAGATAGTAGCAGAAATCACTGTATCAAATTATTACATGGGGAAACGTAAAAAAAATACAAACTACAGGGACACAAGGAATTACATTTTTGTTTTTAAATATTTTCCTGTTCTTTTTAATTGTTTTGTTAAACACAAGGATATGAGGCAAACTAGTTTTAGAGTTTTACGAGCAACTCGTCATTTTTTGCTAAATCAGGCTCCTTGGGCTCAGTTTCCACAGAGAATCTCTGATCTCAGCATCTTTCTGTCACTGGCAGTAGAAGAGTGCGGTATCCTGGCCTTGCGGTGGAAAAAAAAAAAAACGACACCTATTTAACTGTTTCATCTCTGGTACAACTCAAATGTAAGATGTCATTTCATCACATCGGTTTTATAGAAAGTCAGCACTAAGTCCAAATCTAAATCCACCACTAGGTTTGGAATTTCTATACCTATATTTACTATTCATGGTAAACATTCTGGCTTTAACAATTTTAACATCCAAGTCCCGAAAGTGGCATTCGGAAAGTAAAAGCACAACGTTCGTAGGTTTAGTTTGATCTGCTTTAAGATGAGCGCAGCCGTACGTCAAAAGCTATGTTTGTAGTACCACTAGCTGTCACTATTGTGCTAAACAGCCTTGCCAGCTGTGAAGGGGTTAATATCCCCCACATGCCTACTAGAGTTACTGCACAGACCATACAACAAAGTGACAAGAGTCCGCAGAGAGGACAAGGAGTAACTTACATCTTCCATGGTCGGCTTGTCCCCTGGATTCGCTTTCCCAGTCCTGAGCCTCTTCTACAGGAAGAGAAGCCAGATGTCCTCCTCCATGCACCCCCTTCCCTGCACACCCCACCCACCCAGGCTGGACCTTGGGCCCTGACAGGCTGAGCAAGAGGAACCTTCCTAGTCTCAACTCTCTGCTCTCCTCCCTCTCTTCTGTTTGATTCCTCTTTCTCGGCTGATCACAAAACTCTGACGAAAAAAGTTGGGTTTCCGGTGGTTGAGTTGAAATTGAGTCCGTGAACACAGTTCTATACTTGCTGCAATAGCGTATGCTAACATACTGACTGCATTGATGCAGAGCATCGGCGTAGGACCATATACTTAACTGCATCACTGGAGCACCATGCTAGAAGAGCATTTAATGTAGAAGACAGTGAGATAAAAGTACCCAATAAACCGGGATTCTCAAGGTGAATTATCACTTCAACTCCCTGACTTCAATATCCCGTGTAAGAAGGGCTAGGAATGCTCTGGACATTCAAGAGTACTAGGAATGATGTTTCTAATGTTGGATGTAGTTATGTTACATCCAGAAGAGTAGATGGAACAGCACCTTTTATAAGGGTAGAAATATATCTCACAAATGTAACTATGCATTATGCGGGGTCATTGATGCGAGAGAGGTGCAATGGCAAACTTATCTGCAAACTCCAGCTCCAGTGAATACACCCTGGGGAGAAATGCAATTACTACACAGGAACAAAGTTATGTAAAGAAACAATATATGAAAAGAGCACTGTAACAATATATGACACTGCCGAACAATTTACAGCACCGCTCAAGACTGATATACCGTCCCAGGCAAGAGTATACTGACCGACTGCAGATGTACCGAGAAATGTACTTGGTCCAGAAGCATTACTTTACTTCATATACAGCGCTGCAGCATAATGTACTTCTATAGCTATAAAAGTCACTGCGTCAGGGCAGAACTATACACTAAACACAATGAAAATTAGTAAGTACTGAACACAATAGTGCAATATGCATGGTGCAGAGCACCACCCGGGGCAATAAATGTGCTACACACGTGCTGGAAGAGGACATTCTCATAATTAGACCAGTACTTCTGCATAATGTGAGCACTTTTACCATGCGAGGAAAAAAATACAATTCATACAACTGTTTGTTTTTAATGTTAAATATAAGATCTTTACGATATTATAATATTGCTGCAAGATTTCACTCGAGCTGCCCCATATCTCTGGAATCTACTCCCAAGGAACCTTCAGCATTCACCCTCCCTCCCGAGATTCAAGAAACATCTAAAAACCCACTTCTTCAGAGGAGCTGCACCATCTTAGCTGCTAGAACATCCTTGTCATCGATACACCCACCACACTACCTCTCACCCTTTCTCTATGCCTTATGTCTATCACCCCATTTTTCCCTCTAGATTGTAAGCTTGCGAGCAGGGCTCTCTCCACCAAATGTATCGGTTTGTCTTAGTCTGTCAATTCTTGTTTTGTCAGACCCCTTGAATATATGTATTGTATTAAGCACTGCGTAAACTGTTGGCGATATATAAATAAAAGATAACAATAATAATAATAGACGGGGATGCTTTGTCTTTGGCTAAAAGCTCATCTGGGTATCTCAGATAGAAGATTTTTATCTGAGGTTCCAGTTATGATCTGAGACACTATAGTTTATTTATAAAACGAGACTCTGGTGCAATGTTTGAAAAGTGATCTTATCAACATAAAAACCAATGGAAGAGTTCAGAAGAGGACTCACAGAATGAAAACAGAATGAAAACAGAATAGAATATGCAGTGCAACTCTGGGCATTACGGAGCTTGAAAGAGCACAGAAGTGGCTATGAAGTTAAAAAAGAACACCTTAGTTATGAAGAAAGGCTAAAGAAGTGGAATGTGTTTGCATTAGTAAAAATATGATATTATAAAAAAAAAAAAAAACGCAAATGTGGACAATACCAGCCACTCTCTGACGACCTGTTCATATGTCCATGCAAACAGCCCACACAGGTAAAGACTGGCTGCCCCCCCCAAGGGGCCTGTTGTATGAGATCACAGGTTCTCCCTTTACTGTCCCACTTAAATGCGCAGCAGGTCTGTCACATACGGCCGATCCACTAGACCACCAGTGAACACCGCCCCTCCTGATAAAAAAGATATGTTGTTGGTGTATTATAGGGGCTGGTGGGGACATAGCAGGGATTAGAGGGACAACAGAGAGCCTGGAGGGAGACAATGCAGGGGCTGGTGGGGACAGTCCAGGGCCTGAGAGGGACATGGCATCGGATGGTCCAGACAATACAGGGCCTGGTTTGGACAATGCAAGGCCTGAGGGGAAACAATACAGGGCCTGGGGGGGACAATGTAGGAGCTGCACGCTTAAATATAGCTGATTGTATGTTGGAGACCACATGTAGGCTCAGCCATTGGTTACATTAAGTATTGGCTCAACCTAAACATTGAGAAGCCTCACCATAAAGCTTTGCAGTTGTATGTAAGGTGATGAGGTTTACCTTTTTGTACCTCATGTAAGGGTAGCAGTACGTCAGTGACATCTGCGAGCCTTCTGCGCATGTGTGGTACATTGTGTGAGATTTCCCACTATCCTTTCCCTATTATCGATGGTATATGTACTGAGTTTCTGTTGCAGTGTGTTATTTTCCACTCGTTGCGGTCTTGTCAAACTGTCATCATTTCGGGCTCAAAAGTTTAGGTTATATAAAATGCTTAAAAGTATGTTTATTAATAAAATGTATTTTTTAATTATAAAAATGTATATTTTTTCTTTCATTATCGCTTGTATTAGATGAGCCACAGCATCTGCC
>VKOC01023878.1:0-10351 GCA_009364415.1 Spea multiplicata
GTGTGGTTTAATGGAACATGGTTTTTTTTTTTTTATATTTTATTTATAATAAAAAAGCATGACGTGGTGCAAACCTGCACCATTTTTAAATACTGTCTATTTTCTTCTTTTTGCTCTTTTTAATGTTTTTATTATCTTCATCGGTACAAAACAATTCCGTTTCAGGATACATATTATCGATAGACATCTGCCTTCACTTAGATTGCCCTGAACTATAAATTTTATGAAAAATTGACCTAGAATTAAGTATGCATGTGGTTTTGTATCTGACATGACATGGTAAACTGCATTAACAAATTAGTCCCATCGCCGGCCATGATGGAATGATATTAACCGTTATTAGGTCATACTGGCACTTCCTGTTGTGAATGTTCTTCCAATCGATGGATGATCACCTGTAAGTACTGTGGCGTTTTTGCCCAGTGCGCACGTGTATATCTGATTTACATTTTATATTTAAGAGATCTGTTTTTGAAGCAAAACAAATCAGTAGTAAGAGAATAAATAACTCCGATAATAAAACTTTTACTTATGAGTAGCATCTGATTCACCAATGCGTCATGTACTTTGACGTAGCATCGTCCCTGGTAAAACATTTTTATGCTGATCGGTATAATGGAAATGTCTCTAAGAGGAGCTCAGATGTCTGCTTATAGTGCTGTTCTTATAATATATCCTGATGTCATGATAATGCATTAGTTTAATAATTAAACTAACCTCCTCTAGCACTATAACCTGCTTGTTTAGGCCATTTATTTTCTTCTGAGCTTTATATGCTAAAACACTCTGGCAAAAATAGTTTCTTAACAATTCTTCTTGGAAGATATTCCATTACAGAGTCCTCAGGCCAAGTTGCGGCTATTCTTGGTATTTGGCTTAGGCGGTCCTTCCTACTCCATCAGTTCTGGCAATTCATTAGGACCTCTTGCCCCGCCGTAGGAAAGTGGCACGGTGTATATTTAAATGTATACATAGAGGAATAGGCGTAAGCCGGAATTAGTTTGGAACCCACTTCAAAGCTGATCCTTTCATCACTCGTCAGGACGCGTCTTTAATGTCACGGTTGGCCGCCTTGGAAAAGGAGAGCGAGTCGGGTCACGATGTCGGTCCTTGGGTAGTCAAGAGTTGGTGGGTTTACAAAAGGAATCGGGCAAGCTCTTGGCGTGGTTCACCAGTTCGTATGAATCCCTTATGTCTGCAAGGCCAAGCCAAAAGAAGATCCACTGCTTGTTTGAAAAGCTGCCGTCACTGTTCTTAAAATACCTGCAGGAGACGGGAAGCTCTGTGAGTCTGATAGGAAATTAAAAATAAAGCTGACGTATTAGAGGAAAACTATAAACGATCGACATTTTCTGTATGCTTGCGTAGTTTTTCCTTTTCTTTTGTTCTTTCTGTCTCACATTTTTTTTTTAACCTGCTTGGTTGAAGAACACTTAATTACGGGACTGACACAAGAGCCTGGGTGCCCAGTAACGCTGGCAAAACCACACGGCTCGTAATAATAGCTCTCAGCTTAAGAACCTGCAAATAATACCGGCTGCCGGCTACTTTTATTTAAGAAAAATAAAACTTGCCGCTGCTTTCAGTATGCGTTTGACCCTTTACCCGCCGTAATCGTCACCACTTACCAAGAATTGATAGGGTTGGTGGCCCTGGATCTCCAGAAGAGGGTCTGTATGTCCTGTCTGAGGCATTCCCACAGCATCTGCCCAGAACCCTGGCCTTGCTTTCCAGAACTGACCACGAACTTGTCCAGGTACGGCATCCCCCCGAGCACTGGTTCCGTGGTAATGATGGCAGCTGCGTTGTACCTACACAAATATTTATTCGCGTGAGCCGTATTAATGGAAAATGTGGCATCCTCTCAGACAGCCTCTTCAAATATGGAATTCAATATAAGCGGCATATTGTCAGGCCGCTGCCTGCCTAATTCCGAACAAAACACATAAAGTAGAGCATAATATGATTATTTTCACGTCTTTGTTTGAAAAAACAGAGCTCTAATGTGACTAATGAGACAGCTGGAAGTCCTATTTGTACAGAATATCACCCTGGAAGGCATAATAAGACCAATCCAATGCTAAAAATTGATAAATATCGAGCTGAAATATTCCATTGTTCCCATTTAGAAGTTGGCTTCCTTTTTCTATGCTCATTCATCTCAGTAGAAAGCCTGGTGATCTCCCGTTTCCCGAGATTTTACCCCAAGTTCTTCACCCCCAATATAACAGAATCCCCATGAACCATAAAGCACTCACCCTTCAGACAAGTACACAGAATTCAGCCGTGACTCCACGCTACTGATATAATCTTCCCTCAACTTCTTCTGGAAAGAATGGTTCACCAGAGAGACCAGGCGCTCGGTGTCTACATCCTGAAGGGAGTGAAATCTCAGCATCCTCTCTGCGTTCTTAAACAGCGTGCCGGACCCTATACGTGGAATAAATTTGTTAGAGGATGCAAATATGTCTACCGGATTTCTTGGATTTGAGTTTATTCTGCGTCCGAGCTCTGAACTGTGAAAAGCCTACGCTAAACCAACAGCCGTCTCCAGTCTCCTTGGCGTCTCACCTTTGTTGCTGAAAAGTTCGCTTAGTAGCGAGCGAGAAGATGTGATGACCGCAGAGGTGGAGGATGGTAAGCGGTTCAGCAAGTCCACGATGACCGTCACCTGCTGCCGCTGGCGCTCACTCATCCAGGTGACATTCCGCACCATTTCCAGATCCGCAGGTAAGTTCACGTGTCCTACAACCTGCAAGAAGCAATGAGGCGACAGGAGTCAGGGCACATGTGACATATTCCTCAGGGGTAAAAGAGTTCAGAGCACGTTCTGACCAAGCTTAACGCTGGATGGACTTCCACTTAACTTTGTAGGGTCTTGGGACTCCATCTCGCCTTTGAGAATGCTCCAAGTTGATAATTCTTTAGATATAATTCATGGTTTGGGTGTATTATGGCTAACTTGAAAATTAGTGACCATATCAGTCACATGCAACAATATACTGAGAGGAGATGAGGATGTTTTCTTACCTTTTCGCTCAGGTCCTTCAAGCCACCCACTGTGTTAAGGAAGATGATCTTCAGAGGTTGCAGAACGCGTGAGATGTTGGCAGTCACGTCTAAAGAGTCCAGAAGGACAGAGCGTCCTGAAGGAGTCTCGCCTATAGGGCAGATGATGGGGATATTACCTGAGTTGAGGCACCATGTGAGCAGCTCGATGTCCACTGCTGACACAGACCCATAACTAGGAAGAAAACAGGGATTTAGGAGATTAAATCAGTCATTAAAAAACGAGAAAGCAGAGTCTGAAGAATTTAATATAACAGCAAAGGCTAAGAAATATCCTAAACTCAAAGTAAAGATTAATAGAAGTATAAATGCTGCAGTATAAAAAAGGGATTGAGAAATGGTGGGACTTAAAGAGCTTGAGAAGAGATCAGGGCCACCTTTAGGGGACAATATCTATAGGGTTTACCAAACCCTTTGTAGATATTGATTTCGTGGCCATTATTTCTCTGTCCTACTCTCTTGGTCGCCTTTGTTCTGGATATTTCAAGCTGCTAGAACCTTCTTGTAAAAAGGTTACCCCACCAATAACCAGTTGAGACTTGGCTGGAGTGGGGTAGGAATGGGTTGGAGTGGGGTGGGAACAACAGTTGTTGGAAACAAATGCATCTTTATTGTGAATATAAGCGTTTCATCAAGCGTACAGGATAGGAAATAGAGTATGGGAAGAGAGACAGAAGGAGTGACCAGTTGCGGGACTCATTGGAGGAGGAACTGTGGGGCGAGTGGATCGGACTAAGGTGGTGAATGTTCCGGAAGTTACCAGCCAAAATAAAATTACGTTTTCTATGGCACAGGCAAGTCATTTAAAATCTGGACTCTAATCTCGCCCACTTCTAGAACAATATCAAAGTGTTGCTAAAACACCTCTATCGGTGGCACTATACGCCCCTATCCTATACATTGGTCGTGATATTGGGGTCTTTTTTTGACTGTGACCTCTAGAGAGGGCAGAACTTTATGGAAAAAAGGGGAATAGCAGATTGAGCTAGAGGACAGGAAGGGTCAGTTGGAAAAAAAATTATGGACAGTAAATAACCCGAACCCCAGACAGTACCTGCCATCCTGTTCATGGGAAGTCAGTATGGATCCCCCATTGAAGAAGGGCAAGGCGGTGCCAGAGTTTTTATGCATGGCGTCCACCAGAATTTGGCTGTTGTGCACAAGCAAGGACTTTGTGTCTTGTACAGAAGGACGGGAACAGTATGTGCTTGGCAGACCCATCACCACCAGTGGTCTCATGTCCATGCGCTGGAGGAAGGACAATGCAAACGCCACACCACCCAAAGACCTCTTGCAGCTAAACACATTCTCATCGACCTGCCGGAGAGAAAGGGTCAGGGATCAGTGCATACATTCCGATGTACCGGGACGCGCATGTATGTTAAACAACGTAACAACTAGTTTACTGCGATTATGTAAAACAAGGACATTTCTGGCTGTAATATAATTGCAAAGGGTTTTCTGACGATCAATTAGCCTTTTAAACTTAAACTTGGAGTGATGGGAGTGATAAAGGGCCATTGGAACACAGGAGTGATGGGAGTGATAAATAAAGGGTCTCTGTGCGCCTATGAAGATATTCCATAAAAAATCAGCCATTTCCAGCTACAATAGTCATTTACAACATTAAGCCCGTCTGTGCTGGACCCCAAACTTTTGAAAGGTAGTGTATATATTTTACATATACTCTTTATCATTTTTATTAAACACATTTTTTTATTACAGAGAAAAAAACAGCTTTTCAGAGTAGGATATAAAATCAGTAAAACTTTTGGAAGAATTATATGTTTAGAATGAAAAGGACTTTAAATTCTAAGCCATTCTACCGTAGCAAATAAATAGAATAGTATTTTCTTTCAAGCTTTCAAAATGATTTAGATCTCTTCTCCTAGCGTATTTGCCTTGGAAGCTTGCAATCTAATGCAAATTAAGTTAACCAATAAAGGTATCATCTTTACAAAACGTTCTCTTTCGATACCTCTATAAACATAGAATTTTATTGCAACTGTAGCCGAAACTCACCTCTATAACTGCAAAAGCCTTCTGATAAGAGGAGTGCATCTCCTGGAACTGGGAGAGCCAGTAGCGCGCCTCCGCTGGAGTCCCGCCACACTCCTTCAGAAATGCACGGATATCCCTCCGCACCAAGGAGCGATCAACAGCCGGTGGATTGGCAGTAGGATCCTTGGAGGTTTCCGGATGGCTGGGAGCATTGTTTGGTTCCTCGGGGGTGGGGCTGTCTCCAATTCTAGCCCGCTGATGTAGGACAGAGCTTGATCCGGCTAGCCCGCTTACACAACGAGAAAAGCGCAGAGAAAATGAGGAAATACCTTGCGCTGTTGCCATGGGGTCACTACCTGATGACTATCCTCTCGTTCCTCTGTGCTCTATCCTTTTTCTAGGATACTCTCTAGCTACTCCCACCTACTATTATTTCGGCCCACCTGCCTTGACCCCATCCACTCTCTTATCTATATTTTTTCCTTTTCTCGTTCAATTCCAACTTCCCTTTTTTCACGTCTATTCCATGTGGTTTATATGCCCAAGGCTATGTATGATGTCGTAGGACTCGGGGTGTGGCTTGGCTATGGCACGTAGTACCTAGGAGAACGGGGTCCACACTGCCTGGTAGCAGAATGGAAATAACAAAGGTGGAGCTCGAGGAGACAGTAAAATAGTTCAAAGCCGGGTAAATTTCCACTCATTCAGTTTTTCCCTTTTTGCAGGGACAGACTTGGTTTAGTCGCATTATATAAGAGCAGAGATAAGCGAGAATTGCATCATGTGACGACGAGCGATTGCTAGGTTGCACTCGTATGTACACGTGGGCATTTTAGCCCAAAATCGAATTAAATGGCACTCATAAGACTGCAACAATTCGGACTTCGTTGCAGCAGGGACAAGGATACAGACCCTTAGTTTTATCTCCGCAAGCTGCACAAGGAAAATCACTGGATGAAACAAGCAATTTTTTTAAGGTTTTTGTTGAAATTTACCTTTTTTCTTTCCCCCTTATCAGTGTTAAACAAATAACGGTTTACTGTCAACAGAGATAAATCAGAAGAGGGTTTTGGTCAGGGTGGGGGAAAGGTTACATGGAAGGTCCTGTGTATGACGTCTTTTTTTTTGGAGTTCAATGCCTCATGGATTTAACATGATTTAGAGCATTTCACGTTAAATCGAAGCCACGGCATATACACCAGTGACGGCTACTGTATAAGCAGATTATAGAGCCCGCCAGCTGGCCCATGGGGGCCTTTTAGAAGAAGTGAGGTGGTTTGACCCAGGTTTGCTGTAATGTCACTATAATGGTCACAAAGATTGCATTCCATTACTTTTGGTAGACAAGGGAACCTTTATACACTTACTGGCCACTTTATTAGGTACACCTGTTCAATTGCTTGTTAACACAAATAGCTAATCAGCCAATCACATGACAGCAACTCAATGCATTTAGGCATGTAGACGCGGTCAAGACAACTCGCTGAAGTTCAATCCGAGCATCAGAATGGGGAAGAAAGGGTATGCAGAATACCATCTCTGAACGCACAACACGTTGAACCTTGAAGCAGATGAGCTACAGCAGCAGAAGACCCCACCGGGTGCCGCTCCTGTCAGCGAAGAACAGGAAACTGAGGCTACAATTCGCACAGAATCACCAAAATTGGACAATGGAAGACTGGAAGAACGTTGCCTGGTCTGAAGAGTCTCGATCCCAGCTGCGACATTCAGATGGCAGGGTCAGACTTTGGTGTAAATAACATGAAAGCACGGATCCATTCTACCTTGTATTCTCTGGTCCTCATTGGGAATTCATGCACCCTCTCCTTTCAACATTTTATCTCTTATTTCTCTCATCTATGATCCATCCTGTTGGATGCTTCCTGCTGAGTCCACAGGAGTCTTTTGGACGCATCTAGCCAAGCCCCCATTTTTCTGCGTGATTATTCCTCCTCGTTAACTTGTCTCTCCCTTGTTGTTGAGTTGATGATTGTTGTTGGTCAACTCGGACAGCCTTTTGGAAGGTAGTAGACTTGAGGGACTGATTAATCAAGACTGTTTAGACGTGCTAGTCTGGCTACCTTATCTCGCTGACCATCTGGTGGTCAACGACTGCCTCATTTGTAGTCCAGTCCCCTGAACCAAGACCCTATATAGACCACCGCGTGTGGCGGTATTACCATAAGCTATAGCCACATAAAATGTCATGGTGTATAATCAGGTTAAACTAAATATTTTCAAAACCCGTTGAAAATAGCAGCTTTAACACATGGCCCTCGTTATACAGATTGATAAAAAGGGGAACATTTTGTTCTTTGACTCGTTTTCTGACGGCGAAGATAATGTATGCAATCTCCGAAAATATATGAGAGCTGAACACGTTGGATACAAATAATATAATGGAAAATGGACAAGAATGTGGTGTTCTTTTTCTCTTACAATTGCATCCCTCCAAATGTCCTGTTATGTTCTCTCCGTTCCAAATGACCTGATACCCGTCCAAAAACTGTTTGTTTATACGCAACTTGGACAGTATTTCTGTGTGAGATGAGCAAGATCGCATGACTGTGTAATCATGTGCTGTTGTTTCAGCAAACACAGCGAGGGGTAGAAATAGGAAGGGGGGTGTAAATTGGAGAAATGAAATTTATAGGACAGCGACTTAAAGTGCACCTGTCGTGAGAAAAATACGTGATCCGTACATATTGTACATTGTGCTGGACGATCAGCTTGTCTTATGGGTACCTCGTTTATGATACATGATCAACACTGTCATAGGCAAATATAATTAAATCAGGCCCTGGACGTCAGGCACACCGGGAAAATGATCGATGGGACGAGACCCAATGGTGCCTCCTTCATACCTTTATTGCTGCTTGTGTAGCAGTTCTATTGCTTTAGTGTACGGCCATGTTAGCTCCGGAGGAAAGAGGTAAATGGTCTAGATTTAACCCCATATGTCTTGGGAATTGGTGGGCTAGCGGCCATGTCAGTCTGCCTTCCTCACAGGGAAACTGGGCAGGAAAATGACACAGGAATGCTGTTTGGGTGTAATGAGGGCACAGGCAGACTGTTTGGGGGTAATGAGGGCACAGGCAGACTGTTTGAGGGTAATGAAGGCACAGGCAGACTGCTTGAGGGTAATGAGGGCACAGGCAGACTGTTTGGGGGTAATGAGGGCACAGGCAGACTGTTTGGGGGAACAGACAAGCTATTTGGGGAAAAAGATGGAGCAGACAAGCTGTAAAGGGGCAAAGGTGGCACTGTGGGACATGTTGCTTGTGAAGTCAGATGGTCGATGGTCTGTTCCCCAGGTACTTATCTTGGGCCTTTTAACATTTTCAGTTCCTTGATATTTAATAATAATAATAATGTGGATATTTCTCTTATCATTATGTCAATGTAATATTTTAAATAAAAGAATGATTTATAGCTATTTGGATGGCAAATAGTGTGACTCAGATAGGTATGTATAAGAGGGGTGGCATGTGGGCTCGACCATGCAATAAAATATATGAAGCTGGTGTCCACATTTTCCAAGGGTGTCCTTTTTTTTATTTCCAGTCCGGCCCTGGTCCTACTCGCTCCTCTCCATCTACTAAAACAAATATTTTAGCCATCACTAGTAAAACCATGGCCCATGGCCAGACACCTGCAACACCCCCGGGTGCAAACTTAGATTGCCCAGGAAACTGCTCGGTGAAAAGGTGGCAACCCTAAGCCACATGTATAAAACATGTATGTCATTTATCAGCCAGGGGGTTTGGGGTTCTAAAGAGGGACTGTCCCTCCTAAACAATGACACCTGGGATTTATGCTACTGTAGTCACTGACTCATTGTAGCAACCATATGGAAACCATGACTTATCAGAAGATAACAATATTAATTAATTGAAGTCACCTGTGTTCAAGCAGGCTTTTCAGCTGTGATATACCGGCTATGGTGTAACCTTAAAAATCTGCCCATTCACTCAGGGAAAACCCTCACAATGCCAACGTTTGGTGCACGGCACACTCCTTTTGGTGTACACAGTGTTAATGATCAGATCCTCATGGCCAGAGTCTTGCCCTGCTTTGCCAAGTTGGATCCTGATGCAACCTTTTTGGCTCTGCCATCAAAGCAGCAGTGATGTTTGTGGCAGTGCACCTGTTATCTGTTTGTTGGATTCCTGGTGGCAGGAAAGCTGTTTTCTCTTTACTGAAAGAAGTCCGCTTCACTTTGTATCATCATGGGGCAAAAGGCTTTTACGGGCGTTCTCAGTTTATAGAGTGCTTTCTTACCAATAAATGCCTTTATCATGATAATTGTGCCATCACTGACCCATGTAAACCTTAACTGGTGTTAACACAAATTAAATAGATGTATTTTACACATACATATACATACACCATATCCCCAGTCACTTCCATGGGGATGACTTTATTTCCGATTTAAAAAAAAAGTCCATCCTACTATTTGACTCATAAATATAATTTATTTATGTTTTTAGGAGTGCACTTTATTGGTTGCTAGATATTATTAGCTGCAGAACCAGAACCAGATACATCAATTTAACTCCCGCAAACATAAAAGTATTCACACTACGTGCTGTGCCACATTTGCTGTAATGAGCTTCTGATGTGGCAGAAAAAGCATTAATGTCTTCCTATGTGTGCACATGCATTGGTAACTATTTTTTACATTATTTCCCCTGGAAGCTGAATTGCTTAGTTTATAATTATGAATTTAACATGCAATCTTCATTTTATGTAAAAGTCTATTTTTTAGATGGGATATTAAATCGAGATGACTGTGCATGTTTTTTCTTAATATAACGCATAATATAGCATTTTGAATATGGCAGATAAACAGCATTCTGATGAGATATGCTGCTATATAATAATAAAGCTTGATATTGTGACTTTTGTATGGACCTCAATGATTTTACTGAATACAAATATATATATATTGTGACAAACCCTGTAGCACGAGGGCCATAAACATCACAGTTAGGGGTCTTAAGCACAGTCCTCCAGGGCAATCAGAGTCAGGGACACCAGCTTTGAACAAAACAACGCTTTATTTTTAGTAGCTCAAACCCCAAAACCAAATCATAAAACCAAAACCTAGCTCCCAATTGGAGCCCTCTCTAACTAAACTATGCTGGTCCAGACTGGCCAGCCTAATCACCACTACCTCAACCTCCCAGCCAGACCCAGCTACGCCAGGCTCTGGAAACTTCCCCCAGACAGCACACAGGTCCAGGCAGGTATTGCCTCACTTGGCTCAGGGATTGTCTTC
>VKOC01023879.1:0-28492 GCA_009364415.1 Spea multiplicata
GATAAGCCTGCCAAGGGCATTCCAGCATAGTGGGGCAGTCCTTGAGAAATCTTGTACACATGCATGAGTACTAGAAATACTCATATGATGAGCTGAGAGAGTGTATTTGGAGCTGAGTGAGGAGATGTAAGTAGGGGAACCACTGTGAATAGTTTTGAAAGTAAGAGTTCATCGACTGAAAAAAATAAAACTACATGTCAACAAATAAATAGAAATGGAAAAATTAACATCTCTATTTCTAGGAACAGCTTGCTGTTTAATGTGTTTCATTCATTTAAAGGGAAATGTTGGCTTAATGTGGACAAATATTTTTTTTTCAACACAAAACCAGAGGTGAACCACTGGCTAAATGGCATTATACCACAAGTTGTTCAATTATATACTTAAAGATGAAGGAGGCCCTATCCAAAGATAGTTTGGATAGTTATATAATACGTTTACATCAATGGAAAAAAATAACAAATTACCCTTTCCATGCACAAGATTCTACCACCAGCCTTTGCAAAGTTTGTTGTAGTAATATTTTTTTCACACAACTTGTGCTTCAGGTATTAAATAATAGCTCCGGATATACGTCACTGTTAAACAACGTCCCAATATGTTTTCAGCAAAATCTCTTGAGTACCTCACATGCATGGGTTTGTCGGATTGGTTGGAGGCTAAAAAGCCACATTTGGGGAGTGTGCTTTTTTATTTTGGTAAGTGTGCCTATGCAGTATTTGGGACATCTTTGAACCTTGCCACTCCAATTGACCTCATCAGACCATTATTTTTTTTTAAAGGAGACACCCCTTGGTTATTTGAAATGCTAGTATTTTAATGTTTTCAATGTCAGGATTTTTGTGAAGATACATTTTAGAACTTGCTTACTAAAAATAAATCTATTTATATTTTTTAGGTTTTTTTTACATTTTGTTGGAACTGGACAGTTCCCCTGATGGTGACATGGCTGCATAATTATTTTTAAATAATAATAAACCAGAGTTCTCAAGGGAGAGAATGACTACCACAAACTTTGGCAAAGGCTGGTGGTAGAATTAGTGCACCCATCGTGAAAGTGCCTGGAAAGGGTTAGAATACTACCATCTGAAATATACTAGGATGTCTCCTTTTCAAAAATATATGGTTTGATGGGGTAAATTGAATTGGCTAGCTTCAAAGATGTCCCAAATAGGACATGAACTTCTAAGTTGAAAATGCACACCTCCTAAATGTGGCCTTTTATCTCCCAAACAACCCAACAAACACATGGATGGGTGTTAGCACTATACTCGAAGGATGTTGCTGAACACAAATTTGGGTGTTGTGTGGCGGTGACACATACAAGCAGATGTAAATTCATACCTGTGTAAACACAAACAAATTACTACCACATACAAAAGCTGATGGTATAATTAGTGCACTATTTAAGATACCCATGAGGTGTCTAGTTTTTTATAATATATGGTTTATTGGGCAGCTCGAATTGGCTGGCTTCAAATATGTCTTAACTAGGATATTGGGGCAGAAGGAACAGATGTCAAAATTCCAAGTTAAAAACTGAACTGCACATGTCCCAAATGTGACCTTTTAGGCAAAATTACCTTCGTGGTATCCCTGTATTCAAGAGATGTTGCTTAACACATATTGTGTTGTTTTGAAGTGGCATATACCAAGAACTTTAAATGTATAAACTTTTCCAAGTTTATTTGCAGCAAAGCAGAAGTGATATTTACCAAATATCTACAGTTATTGCCATTCTTATTTACAATAAAAAAATAACCTCTTTTAGATGCCAGGCTCTTCACCTTATTCCCACACTTTGGTTTCGTTTAAGCCAAGATAGAAGAAAAACAACTGTTTTACAACTATTTACATAGAAACCTAGATTTGTTCCCCTCTATAAATTCAAACCTTAATCAGTCTTCGGTGTTGTCTTAGATTCAGGATAACCATATGCCTTTCCCATGCATGTTTAAATTTCCTTACTGTGATAACGCCTGCTGGAATGTGGTTTAATTTATTTATCATCCTCTCAGCATAAGTAATTCTTCCTTATGTTAGATCTAAGCCTCTGACCCTTTCATATTATGACCTCCTATTCTAGCATGTTTCCTAATTTTAAATAAAAGTCCTGTACTTTACTAATTACCTTTAAGCATTATAATGTTTCTATCACATCCCCTGACTCTCTTTGTCTAGCTATACATATTGAGATCCCTAATTATCTTGCAAACCATTGACCATTTTAGTAGCCCGTCTCTCAAGAACTGTATTAATGTTTCAGAACAATGGCAATGACACACACATAGATAACTAAATATAATAATGACAGAATACGGTAATTGATCAATATGTGTCTTTTTTTACTAGATTTGGCATATAGCATTCATTGAATACATAACTGATTTGTAACACTTTCAAATGATGTTTACTGTATGATAATGTATAATAGGTAAATGATGTAGTAAGCCTACACTTAACAGGTGACAAGTGTCTACTTTGCTCTGTTAGCCCTAACAAAATGTTGTTTATTTATCCACATGACTCTTAGTTGTATAGCACAGAGATCCATACTTACTTACACACAAAACACAAGAATCAGCTAGTGTTACAGAAGTGTTCTCTGTGCCTTTCAGTATAGAGATGCCCTAATAAAATACACTTGTCAGATACAATGCCAGTGCCCAGGTAAATGTTATTCTACACATTCAGTAAATGTGATTTAGATGTGTTAATAAAATGTGTTGTTTTTTTTTTTCTGTAATAGGCGTATCCAGATTTGAATTCCTCTGTGTCTATATAAAACACCCCCTTTCTCCAAGGGCACCTTCCATCTGTTACTTCCAAGAAGGATTATGGATTAGCTTGAAATGCAACGTACAGAAAGTATCCTCTCAACAGATCTCAAACAGGACATTTACATTTTAATAAAATATAATGTTATCCTAGGTTTAGTATGTTGGGATGACAAGTTGTTTTAACATATTAAAAAAGTGAAAGCAATTAAAGGTATTGTGGATACGCTTGTTTTCAATAAGAAAAACTGATGGCTTTCTGCAACACATGTATTCTTCAACATAAGCGCAGTCATAAACATATTTTAAAAAATGTACAATTAATAAGGATGTTGCCCTCAATGGTCATTACAGTTAACTTTAAAATGAATAGTTAATGTTGCATTTTAAGATCAGCAGTTGTCAGTAGTCTGTGAACAGATGTTTAGAAATTCTCAGTTTGCTTTTTAGCACCTTTTAATTGCCATATATCTGTGTTTTTCCCAACTTGCTAGTTCTGCATAGACTGGTGGGCTTTTGCATGCCATCTGTTCAAGATACTGGACCCTCTGTTAGGTTTAGTATGTTTTAATGTTTTACAGTATGCTTATGGTGTGTTCATCTGTAATTCATTCCATATTCTGTTCATGCACCCAAGAGGTGTAGATAATGTTACAGTATACTTTCATTGTTAACTTTTTGTGAAACAGAGAGTGTAGAATAAATGTCGTAATAATTTATTTAAAATAATTGTTATTCTGATTTTATGTATTGAAATGTTCAATCACCCTGGACCGTGAATGTTCAGGGCAAGTCATAAAGGCTAAGCGTCCATGGATAAACATAGCTGTGTCAGATTAAATGACTGAACCTTTAATGTAGTCACCTGTGTTAGAGGATTGTTAGACTGAAAATGGCTTGGTTGTAGAATTCAAGTACAAATGAAAAGGCATTCCCCATTTCTTTAAATACCAGTAAAGCAAACTACTTTTACACCACTCATTTTCTGATATCAAAGTTCCTTTTTCCAAAATTAGCAACATTAAACTATAAAAAATAACACACTTATCAAGTGTTGCTGAGATTTGGGTATAATATCTATCAGAAAGTATGGAATTGTTGTTTCCTCCAGAAATTTAACACATAAAAAGCAAACAGAGATTTATACTCTTATCTTCCCATTGGATCTTCCCATTTTTGGTAGCGTGTTGGGTTTTAATTTGTTTGGCCCACTCTCTCTGTAGGACACATTTTTTAATTGTCTTCATTAAAGAGTAATATTATTAGAGACATAAACAAATTGATTTTTTATGTTTATTATATATTTTATAATTGTATTTTTATATGTAGCTTTTTGCTTCTTGATAAATAAGCATATCCTGTCATGTCTTGAGTATTGTAATAAATCACACTAAGTGATAAATGAGGCCAATAAACTGTTAGGTCATAAACACATTATTCTTTCTAATTGAACAATATGTAGCCCATACATCTTAAGTGCAAAATACAAGTGAAATAATGACATCAATTACTAGAAGAAAAGCAAACAACATCAAATATTCTTACTACAAAGTAAACTGCGAAAATACAAACAATGTTTAAAACCCAGCGCAAAAGATGCTTGAGACAAAATGTAAAGTTATTCACAGGTATGTTAGAAATGTTTCACAAAATTATTCATTATATTTATTAAATACACCAAGATTGCAGGCAAACACATGACACAATCAGATACTTAGTTGCAATTGTTTTAATACTTAAAATAGCACATTATCTATGAAAACATAATGCCAACATGACTTTTAGGTCTAAAACAATAAAATGTATCAATGCTATAATTGCTCAAAACTGAATGCAGCTAGGACTATACTCCAACTATTCTGTTGACATTTTGACATCAAGTTTAATAATGTTACAAAGTATTTCCCCTTCTTAATTACAACAACTATGGTATTTATGAATTCATGTGATATGTATGTGGATCTTTGTCTGACAAACTCTTATATCTGATATAGTCTAATATGTGGTATTAAAGTTGGAACCCAGTATTCTGGGTAGGAAATTTGTAATGTCTGAAAAAAATCTAGTGAAACCACTGTACACAATTTGTGCCTGACTGATTTCTGTATGAAAGAAAAAAGGTGCTATTTTCTATGACCTGCAGTCAGTCACACTAAACTGATGTGGTACTTTATTTTGTTGTTGTTGTTGTCATTATTTATTATTATTTATTTATATCATTCAATTATTATTACTATTACTACTATCATTACTACTTCCTGTTGGAAGCAGAGCATTAGAGATTATACACAGTGATATACACTGTATATACCACAGATGGGAGAATAAATGGATAAGATGCTAATACCAATATGACATCCAGTCATCAAATAGTTTGTTATACACTTGCACTGGTAAGTATTGAGATGCTTCTTAATGTTACTGATGCCTGCAGGGCACTAACAGAACAAACACTTTTGTACAGATGGCTGCCCACTTTAAATTCTTTCTTTTTACATATACTTATCTGGCAGAGAATGTTTAAAATGTAACTAATATAGTAATATTGGCTAATTTGGGAGATGGGTATGTGGCCTTACTTTCCGTATGGCACACTGGGCAACATCTGTCCATACATAGACTTTATAGACTAAGGATAAAAATGTGGTGTGTGGCCTCTCGTATCCAGCCTTCAGCTGCACTTACGTTTTTGGCGGCCTCCTGCCTTAAAGTGCCAGGGCTTCCTGGTTAACCCCAATTGACCATTCAATACATCAATGAACTTGGCAAGTGCCAAAATAACATGGACTAAAAGTGTGTCCTTCAGTAAATGCCCCTCATAATGAAACTGCAAACATAACAAGCTGTACCTAATCTACATACTACATCCATCAATTACACTAATTATTGCTAGAAATGCATTAACCATGTTATAGAATGCATTCAATATTAAAAAAATAATTAATTAATAACAGCATATACACAGACAATGATACTTATAATAAAATATCTAGCTAATGTCAATATTCCTTTTATATTTTAGCAACAACTTTGCATAGGAGAGACTGTTTTTGTCTAATACACTTCAAAACTGACTCTGATCTGTGTAATTTACCATTTCTAATAATACTTTGTTTTAAAAAAAACTCTTATGTGCTAGAGAGTATGGAAATGTTGCCTATATATTTATAAGCATTTGCCTTGCATTGAATCTCATTTAAAGATATACAAAGACACTCCTATGATGCAAAATGAAAACTAAAAATCTTCATTAAATGGTTAATCATTTTTAAAAAAAACTCTTGGATAAGCAGATTACAAGTATCTGATTAGTGATACAAGACCAGCTGGAGCTATACATTTACTAAACAAATGTAATGTCTCCAGAGAGATTTTACATCAAATCCATACATTAAAATGTCTGTAATTTTGTAGACTTGGTTATAAAGAATTATTTAGAAAATCATCAAAATGTTTGTAGAATAGCTTGTAAAATATAAAATATCATGTATATATGTTTTACATCATCATTTATTTAGTAAGCTTTTCCTTACAGAATTCTTGAACAATTTGATCCATCTAGCATGCAGAGGAAATGAAGATAATGCAAAACTAAACCATTGAATTTTAAGCTAGATTCAAAATTCAATGTTTAAAGTAAAGGAGGCTCTGAAGAAACAATATTTACATACATTTATTTTTGTTATTATGAATATGTATTACCAATTATATATTCAATATTACTAATAACAGGGTTTTTTTAAGATGAATATTTATGAAATAGTTAAACAGACAATTTAACCGAATAATGTTGAGGTGCCTTAGCGGGCCTTAGTGGGTCATGCAGAGTGTAAACATACATTTTTAAAATAAGTATACCTTCGTACCTTAATAAGCATGTTCCCATTAAAATAACAGACTTTAAAAATCACGGTTCTACAATAATTACAACCGGGTAAGAATGCAGGGCTGGTGCAGTTCCCTAGAGTGTGTCATAGTGCTTAGCGTTTAAGATGAGGTCAAAGTCCAACTTCAATAGCACCACCTAGTGGAAGTTATCATTCATACGTGAGATGTTTAAACGCTTGTACATTAATTATCCACATTAATGCAGCTGAGACAATACTATGCACATATGCACTTTATCTTTTATTTTACACTGAGAAACATGAACAATATCTATTAAATGTTTCTTCCCACAGTTTCCAATACATTAATTTTGGTAACTTGTTAATCTGTATTTTTTTTATTTTAAACAGTGTATTAGCATTTTATTTGAAAATGCCATGTATTGATAGATTGACACTATGAAAAGACATTTAAAAAATGTGAGGACTTAATAAAAAAATAAAAATATTGAGTGTATATATATATATATATTATATATATAATTTAAAAAATATCCATAGCTGTTTACAAAATTCAAATGTAAGAGCATCAAATCTGTAAGGGAGACCTATTAGCTTTTGCAGAGGAATGAGCTTGCTTGCCAAATCCATTTATTCACGTTGTTCAAGTGCTTTTGAAAGCTTCTAAGCAGCACAATCTGTAAGTGATTGAACTGACAATCCTCTGGAGTTTTAAGTACAAATAAAAAACACTATTCCAGGCTTTCTAGGAACTCTGCCAGTTAAAATGAGAAACAAAACAATATCTTTTCTATAATTTTTATGACACCTAAACAGAGGACAGTGACTGGGGCTGAAGATAAGACGCCACTATCTTAATGCACTAAATGTAACAGTTTATATATTGCACATTTACAAAAGTATTTTAACGCAAGACTATAACAGGAACTGTGCATATGTGTGTAGATACAACAGATATTATAACATCAACACTCCTACATTTTGAAATGTACATTAACAGTTACTTTGAACTGTTTACTTTGTTACATAAAACAAGAACACATTTCATATAATCAAATGTGACAGCTCAGCCCAAGGGCAGTATACATATTTTGGTTAATTTTATTAACTGAATCTACAATAAGTCACCACACTGACAATGTGCTTCCATCTACTACATAATGCCCAATTACCCGGAGCACCAATATAAATGTTTCATTTTTCCCACAATATCCAGGCCTGCAAATTTTTTTTATTCTTCTAACAAAAAAGCTAAAGGCTGTAGAAGCAGGTAGGTTGAAATTCTGCTTTATTGAAACCAAAAAAAGTAGGAATACATGCATTAACAGTAAAATGTGACTACAAAAAAACAATTTTGTTTATTTTTCTCATTTAAGGATAAGAGCCCTGAAATGGAGTCAAAGTTTGTGTTATATACTATAATAACGAGGGCAAACTAGAAAGATAAGATGGAAATATTATTTTATTATTTCTGAAGATTACGCATTTCACTTGAACTAGAGCAGTTTCATCACTGTATTGGGTGAGGTTTTGATTGATTAAAGGAGTGCCTGGTGGCTTTCAGACTATTTGTGCCTCTGTTTCCACTTTTTGGACTTCCTCTTGCAGAAGAAAGACTTTTCCAATTTTACACAGTCCTACCTCTTTAACTTTTAAAGTTAAAGTACGTTTAAAATAGAATACCTCTCCTGCAAATAGCTGGATCCCATATATCATTACACCACATGTGAATACAATATGCTCGAACACCCACTCTCCAGATTCTGATATTACTATGCCACATATATATATATTCTTCATTTTTATGTCTGTTATGAGAAACTGGCCAGAATGGGATCCTACATTTATGTAATGGTTAAAAAAATGTACATATGTATCACCAAGCGCGGCAAATCACTTTTTATTTTATTACTGGTTTTTTTGTGTGAATTTAGGGGTCACTTTTATTTATATTCCAGCTGGTGAAGGGCTATAGCATTTAGTATATTTTCTTTTTTTGTCAACATTTAAAATAGATTCAAACAAAGAACGAAAAAGATGGAATAAATCCTAGCTAGTATCAAATTAACCTTTTAGTGTCTAAAACATAAATATCATAGCCAGGTGATCCTTGAAGACACACTTTTCAGGTTTCTTCTACTATTTACACATATTTATGCTTTGTAGTCTCTTTGTAGTCAATATTATAAAGGAATTTTCAAAGATCCCTCTAAATGTTTGGATGTTCCCTTTTAATATTCATGCTTTTTCTTACTTAATTGGCCTGTTTTGTGTTGGTGTTTATGAGTGGCTATAAGGTTGCAGCTATGCCTATACAGAGGTGATGGCATCTGCAACATGGTCCAAGTAGGGTCCTTATATCTATAGCTGCAGCACTATATTGTCAGGTAAAGAGAAGTATCATATTATATTGCAAATACTATAATATGAAAATGACTCAGATGGACAACAACACATGATTAATTTAATAAAAATAAAACCAAAATGGAGAAACTTTGTGTGAAAAACTAAGTAGACTCTTAGTGCTTCTATAGGGATTAAGATTCTAAGCACCATGTGTTGGATATCAAATGCATTTGAGTCATTGATTATCAGCAAGTGTGATCACCTCTATAAAAGCTGAAGCTTTAGTAGTTTGCTGGTCTAGAGCATCCAGGTGTGTGTTAACATATTGCCAAGGAAGAAATAAATCAGCAATAAACCTAGAGAAGCAACGGTTGCTACTGTCAATCTGGGAAGGGATATAAGGCAATTTCCAAACAATTTGAAGTATCATTCTACAGTAAGAAAGCTTATTCAAAAGTGGAAAGCATTTAAAACGGTTGCCAATCTTCCTAGGAGTGGACGTCCCAGCAAATTCACCCCAAGGTCAGACTGTGCAAAGTCCAGAGAAGTTACATCTCAGACTCTACAGGCCTCAGCATGTTAAATGTTAAAGTTCATGCCACAAAGTATTCTATAGTCCATGTGAGGCCATCTGTCCATCAGCTAAAGCTTGGGTGAAATGATTCCAAGCACACCAGTAAATATAAAACAGATGGGCTGAAAAAGAAAAGATTCAAGGTGTTGTAATGGGTCAGTCCAACTCCAGACCTCAATTTGATTGAAAAGCTGTTTATAAACAAATGCCAATAAACCTCAATAACCTAAAGCAATGTTGTAAAGAAGAGTGGGCCAAAATGACAACAAAACAATGTGATAAAGTCATACAGAAAACAATCACCTGAAGTTATTGCTGCTAAATGTGGTTCGGCAAGCTGCTGAATTACATGGTTTCTCCATTTTGACTTTATTTTTGTTAAAGTTAAATCATGACAGGGGGTAAAATATGACGTGTTGTTGTTCATCTGAGGTTGTATTTACCTAATTTTTAGACCTGCTACTGAACAGATTATTATTATTATGTCCTGATATTTATTCACAGGACTGTATGTGCCTAGCAGGATAAACTTGACATGTTGCATTATTTTCTTATTCTACTAATCCATACATTTCAAAAATGGCCTATATAAGTGTGATGAAATAAATCACAGAAAGAGGAACAAAATAATTTACTGCATACAAGAATAAAACTATAACAAATTTAAAAAAAATTGTAACTGAAGATGTAACCATGGCACTACAACACATTGTAAAATGGCAACCCAGAATATTTTTTTAATGATTATCTAGTTTAACATATAGCAAGGATAGTAATAAATATGGCAAAAATATTTTGATGTGCATGGAAAATACTAGTAAATCTAGTATTTATTTACAATTGTTTTAATTCTCCTGGTATTTTATGCTAATGGAAGCAAACATTTTGTTACAACAGCAATTGAAGTGAAACACCTTAATCTATGAACTAAAATCACCATCATTCCATGATGAAAGTATACTAATCACATAATTGTTCCTGTCCGAAAGACTGGGGAAGAAGTGTAGCTTACCATTTATCAGCTCCCAGGGGATCTTCCACACAATTCTCTTGATCAATATCCTTTAGTTCAAAAAGCAGAGCATAATGTATCTTATCTTACTTAAATCAATATATACTTATTATTTTATTATAAATCAATTACTTAATTTGCATGCTTGTAAATGTACACAATTAATTTATTTAAATATAACCTTTATTATTGAATATTTGTGATGTTGTAAGGTGGCTGCTACAACTCAGTAACTAGAAACGGAAAGTATTTTTTTTTTGCCTTTGAAGATAATTTTATTCTTCTGCTATAAATAACCTTACACCAAATTACATGATGTGATGATTTTTGGTGAAATGTATTTGATATAGAAACACTAAAATTAAATTAAAAGTATATGTATTAATGTTTTTAACTTGTAGTGTTTTTGTACTTGTATCTTGATGCCTTGATAATTCACCCATTTTTTTAAATTCCATTTTGTTGAGAATTGTCCTTTTTGTAACATTGTGCATATACTATACAATATTTAGCTATTTTTTTATCGCAATCTTTAATTTATGTAATTTTATTTTTAACTTGTATAGAATCTAAATTCATTTGTTGCCACTGTGCAATTTGCCTGTTTTTAACCAGATGCATTTAGTTACACTAATATATTTTACAGTGTTTCATTTTATTTTGCCGGTATTTGTTCCAACATGGTGCAGGTTATTGAGAAATCAGGGAACTATTTTATGCAAATATGTGTATGTATTCCATCCGGAGGATTTACTAAAAGCTAGAATAATCATGACATCTCAAAGGAGTGTAAGCACATATGCATTGCATTTCACCAAAGGGCCTCCTCTGGCATCAACCAATTGGTTGCACGTCCCTTTAACTCCTGATGGGGAACTTGGCCTGTCTCCCCTCTATAAGAGTTAAATAGAGTCGGTCGCATGGCCCTTAAACTCCTAACGCAGAACTTGGCCTGGGGAGACCACCAGCTCTAAGAGTTAAAGGTCTGTACGAGCGACTCTATTGGTCAGAGGCCCCTGCAGGCGACCAATAGACTGTTAAAATCCTGGTGCCGCAACTTGGCTCCAAAAGTTAAAGGTCCGCACGATGGTCTCCCCAGGTCAAGTTGTGCTGTCAGGAGTTAAAGGGCCATGCAAGTGAGCCTATTGGTCGCATTTGCATTTTACTCAGTAAAATAAGTATTTGTCTCTCAGTGTTCAAATAAACTTACAATTATGACACTGATCGTGTCTTTGTCAGTGGTAAATGTACAAAATCAGCAGGGGGTCTCTTCATCTTCATCATCCGCTTGAAGCAGACAATAACTGGTGGGAAATGCACATGCATGTGTAGGGGTCTTTTAAGACCCCCAGAAAATTTTTCTGGAACTGTCACAGGAGATGACTAGAGGTGAGTAGCTCATGCTTGCACAGTCAATCCATCTCCTACAAAGAAAAGGTGCTGAAGGGCAGGTAAACAAAGGAATTCCTCAATGCATTTGGAATAAAAAAACATTAATTATAAAGCACCCTTTATTAAAGCGCATATCATTACTGGATTTTAGGTAACCACTGTTTTCTACAACCCTCTCTCTTCTAATGAGAAGCTCACCTTTATAGTAGTCACTATCTGAATATATACTTCATTGGTAACTGTGTATCTTATAATATAAGATGGAATTTTGATTTGAAAAATCTATCTATTGCATTCTTTATGCGGGTGGCTGTGTACCATTACTTATTAGGATACACATATTGTACTTTCTTCTTTAGAAAAGGCAAATGGCCACTGAATGCACATATGCTGTTATTTGAAAACAAAATTACTTTCAAGGTTTGACACAGCAAGAAAAAATGTGCAATAAATTATGCAGAGACTCTTTAGCTGTCACCATAAAATTAGAGAGGAAATAAATGGGCTATGTTGAATGGACTACTTAATTTTCAATGCACTTTACTTGACAGCAATACTAAGAAAGGGTTGAGTGCTTTCTAGGAAAATTGTTGGAAACAAACTAAAGAATCAATTTGATTTAGCAACACACAGCAAAAAAGGCAAGGCATATTATATTATACCTTTGTTCTACTTATTTGAAGTAAAATATAAGGTTTCGATGGAATTTAACACAGCATTGTAAACCAAATAACTTACTGATGAAATAATACTCCATATAAACAATGATTTGATTATTTTATTTCTAGATAAAAAATATTTTAATATGTGTATACTTGTATACTTAACTATACCAAGACATTGCAAAACAAATGTTTGTATTTTTAACATATATTAACATTTTTATTTCTTAGTTTTGTTGGGAATGGAAGGGATAATCACATGGTGTGAGTTCCAACAGTGACAATATATAATCACATGGTGTGAGTTCAATCAGTGACAATATAAAGAAGCAATTAAATACATTATTTTGTATGCAACATGGGAAAACATTTAGTGTAGGATATTATTTGGGAGCTGGGTATAAATGGACAGGTTTTAAAATTGATTAAATTCCATATTGACATAAAAACATTTATACATGAAGAGGAAATACTATGATGAACAAAATATAATTAACAATTTGTGAAGATGAGGGTCATGCATTAAATGGTTTATTTAATGCTCACTGTTTAGTACAAAGTTGCAATAAGGGTAACAATGGGCCAGACCAAAGTTATTCAAGCAGAGCAGTCCAACACTCACCGTAAGAAAAGGCTCTTTACGAGGAAAGGCTTAGTGGAGTATGTGTTAATGTAAGTGTGTATTAGTGCAAGTATGTGTGGCCAGAAGCTATTCTGAACACACAATGATTGTGAAGTTCAAGTTATACCCACTGTGAAAAAAAGAGTGCAATTTCACTGCTAGAACCATAAGTTCCTACATTGGAACCAATAACAGAGCTGTAAGTAATTCTGATTTATGTAAAAAAATATTATTACTAAATATCTTCCCATAATCTCGTGTTTAGTGACAAAGATGCCTAGGGGAAACTGGGGGCAAAGGCAAATTCTGTCCCCAGTTTCCCATAGGCATCTTTGTCATTAAACATGGGACTATGGGAAGCTATTTAGTGACAAAGATGCCTATAGGAAATTGGGGGCAGAGTTAATTAACGTGATGCGAGAGAGAGACTGCCTGAGTCTCTGTGAGCGAGAGAGAAACTGCCTGGGTCTCTGTGTGCGTGTGTGAAAGACTGCCTGAGTCTCTGCGTGCGTGTGTGAGAGACTGCCTGAGTCTGTGTGTGTGTGTGAGAGAGACTGCTGAGTCATGTGCGTGTGGAGAGAGTGTCTGAGTCTCTGTGTGCGTGTGAGAGAGATTGCCTGAGTCTCTGTGTGTGTGAGAGAGAGACTGCCTGAGTCTGTGTGTGTGAGAGAGAGAGAGACTGCCTGAGTCTGTTTGTGTGTGTGAGAGAGACTGCCTGAGTCTGTGTGAGACTGCCTTAGTCTGTGTGTGAGGTTTTTATTTTTTAGTACGAAATCTCTTTAGTGGTTACTAAAAAAATGGAATCCCACCACTGCTTTTAACCCCTTATATGCCACTCTGCCTCCAAAAATGCCTTATACCCCCTATATGCTACTCTGCCTCCAAAAATGCCTTATACCCCAATAGGCCACTCTGACTCCCTGCTGGTGTCCAGTGAAGGCAGCAGGTGGAGGCCGTTCATGAAATTAAAGGTGCCGACGTGTACGCACCGCGCCGCCCAATGGCTGTGCCTCAGTGCTGAGGAACGGCCATTGGCCACGCCGTGTGTGCACGCCAGCCCCTTTAATTTCATTAGACGCCGGGGGAAGCTTTCAATGCCGCTCGCAGCCGCTCAGCGGCTGTTTTGAATGTTGTTCTCCCGGTCGCCCGGCCCACAGACCTGCCGGCCCACCGGGAAATTTATCGGTATCCCAGTGGGCCAGTCCAGCCCTGTTAGGAACCAAACCCCTCCTCTAGAGGCACCTATTTTTAGATGCTCATAATGCTTGATGGCTATAAGTAAATGGTAAGGCTGTAGAGGTGTGAGTATGTATTGCCGTAAAGGTGTATGTGTAAGTGTGTATGTGTGAGCATGTGAGTATGTATTAATGTGAGTGTGTAAGTGTGTGTTAGTGTGTATGTGTGCTAGTATTAGTATGTCAGCCCCCCTAACTTGTTGGGCTGATAAAATTTGGCCCACTACACCAATGAAGTTGGACAGCGCTGCCCCACAGTAATGTGCTGAATTGACTTAGGACACAAACTAATAAAGTAAGAATAACATGAAGCAATATAAACTAGGTAGTTTAAATCCGTTAATCATTCAAGCCGAATTGATGAATCAAATGCTCAAATGTTTAGAGATAATGCACTATTAAGTTCTTTGCACAATACAAAGCACTGGGTCAATGGCAGCCACAGGTATTCTGTGTTCTCATTGGTTAATACCTCCTGTTTATCTTTTGAGCTATACATTATATGCTCATACAACTACATATATATATTTACATATATATATATATATATATATGTATGTATATGTATATTAGATTAGCACATTTGGATTCATCTGAATTGCAAATTAACTGAATTTTGGTAAGTTTGGCATTTGGAAAACAAGTCAAGACCCCCCCATGAATTGGATGAAAACATAGGAAAAAGCTCAGAATTGCTGTAAACCCCCCACACACACACACACACACACACATTTACTCCTCTCTCCCACTCTTATTCTCGTTCACTCTCTCACGCTCCCTAAATGTTCCCCTACCTTTTCTGCCGACCACTTCCGCTTCCACATCTTCTTCATCTTCTATATTTTATTTCCTCAGGTATCAAGCAAAGGTGTCTCCACAAGGGTATGAGAGACAAAGGAGGCTTTTTATATGTAACGTGAGATGAATAATTAAAAAATAAATATTGTATATAATATTTTACTACTACAATAGTCAGACACTACTACTGTAAAAAAATATATATATATTCTTTGGTAATCACTGTACAAAATGTTCCTCATAGGATTTGCCTGCTCTTGGGGCTAATAACTTAATAAACATTGTTCTCTGTCTAATATGCACTTAAAAAAAAATGATATTCATACTGTATTGGCCAATTGTATTGGCTCATTATGGAGAACTTTCCTGAGCACACAAATATTTATTTTTCATTCATATCAACAGAACATAGTTCAGAGATATATATATAAAAATAACTTTTTAATGGATACACCAAATGAAGCATCTTGAAAACTAATGTGGTATTAATGCCTACATTTACTTAAACATTGCATGTAATGTGTATTACATATAATGAGGCCATCTAATAAATCACAGATGTGTTGGAAATAAACACACAATAGAATAAATAGTTTCACAGTGTGAGATCATCTGCTTTCTTGTGATTATTTATCCACCAATTTACTGTGATAATGATGCTCACGGGGGGGGGGGCAGCATGGGCTATAGTGGCCGTTGACTGTTGTGCGGAGGAGAGGGTAGGCTTTTTTGGCGGGGAATTTCAGGGGTGGAGTTGGGGGTTCTTGGCTGTCAGTGCTGGAACCTCAGGTCAGGGTGGGGGCATCTCGGTATGTCCCTTCCTTAAGTGGTATTTGGTTATGGTACCTGGATTACTTGGCAAGCTTGGGTGTTTTATTGTATATATTTGCATGTTGGTGTTTGAGTCATTGTCCTTGTTGATGCACCTATGTTTATTGTTTCAGGTTTGGCGTGACAATGACTAATAAATAAAATTGGCTGTGGCCTTTTCTCATCCATATTTATGGTGTGGTGTCATTATTGGGGGGTTTTAATGGGGAGTTAAGCCTAGCCCGGAAAATCGAAGCTACAACAGGCAAATGCTAATATATATCCACCAAACAAATCTCATCCTCAAGTCATGTCCAATAATAAAAATCATTGATTAAGGTATAATAGTTTAAATGTCATTCCTCTTTGGTCCTTTCAATCACCTTGGAAATTTCCCTTTATGATACACAGGAACAATCATTAAATGCAATCGTACTCGTGTATACAACAATTAAAAACAACAATTAAAAACATCACTGTAATATTTTGAACAACTCATATTTCACATTGTTCATCAATATAGTTTTGGCTTTCTCTAATGAGCAGGTCACATATTATGATACTTTATACTGCTTTTTCTTACATTGATTTTGAGAAGGATTCCCATTAACATTAAGAAAAAACAGGTTTTTATATGTAGTACTTCTTAACCCATCTAGTCATTGAATTCACAGATATTATGAGGAACCTTTTGAGTGGATTTAGCACATAAATCTACCATAAATGACAATTGGTTTTTCCATTATTGTGCTGGAAAGGTCAAAATAAAATTCAAAATGTTTTATTGAATGTTCTCAAGCAATCCACTTAACTAAATGGATGGAACTGTAAACAAGCATTCATATGACCTTTTGTCACAGAATTAGTGATGTACCTGCAGATCAGTGGTTTGTGTCATATCCAGTATATCTGTAATAAATAGTGATGTATATCATTAGTTGCTTCAAGCATCAGGGTATATGATGTTAAACTGTTTCAAAAATGTGTGACTCGATGTTGAAATCAGGGTTCTGTGGGCCCATGCCGTCACTTACAGAACTCCTTGTGTGGGAGGGTGAATTAATGAATGAATGAGTGAGTAAGTGATTGAATGTTATAGGTGTTTAGGGACAGAGGTGGCACAGGCAGACTACTTAAGGGGCAGGGGTGGCACAGGCAGACTACTTAAGGGGCAGGGGTGGCACCGGCTGCATGTTTAGGGGCAGAGGTGACACAGGCAGGCTGTTTCAGGGGCAGGGGCTTACCACATAAATGTCTGGCTTAGTATATAGTGATGGGGGCTATGCTACACCACTCTCATTGTCTGGCTCAGTGTATAGTGATGGGAGTTATGCTGTACCACCACCAATGTCTAAATATACAGTAATAGGAGTTAAGCTGTACCATATATTTTCAGTAAATATTATTTATTTAAACTTAATTTATTTATACGTTAATTTGAATACAGTTAATGTATTTGTGAAATAAATATTCTGGCCAGTATTAACTTTTTTGTTAGTGTCTTTACATTTTAAAGTTTGGGGTGCCACATACAGGATCTACCCCAGGTGCCAAATACTCTAGGTATGCTCCTGAACACGATTCACTTTTGCCTGCAAACACTCATTCCTTTACAGCTGTCCAGCCTTTCAGTGAACAAGCTATCAGTCCACAGAACCTGCTGCAATATTTCTGCACTTCCTGTGTTTTTGTGTATGGTTGAGTTGCTTGACCTTGTTTCCACATCTAAGGTATGGATTTTTGGCTGCAGTTCCTTCATAAAGACCACTTCTGACCAGACTTTTCTGGAAAGTAGATGGGTGTACCAGGGTCCCACTGTTTTTTGCCAATATTTAGCTGATGGCACTGCTGGACATCCTCCAATTATGAATGAAAGAAAATATGATATTTCCTTGGCTAACCACTGCATCTACGGTGCTCAACATTGCCCGTTTCATGGGTTTCCTCATAAGAGCTTGGACAGACCTTCTGGAAACCTCTGGCTGCATTGAAATTTCTGCCTTGGAGAGACTTTGCTGATATAGTATAAGTACCTTCTGTCTTGTTGCTGTGCTCAGTCTCGCCATGGTGTATGACTTTTGTTATTACAGTAAACCAACCTCACTGTGGCTGTTCCGCATTCAGTTTCACTGCTCCTTCACAGCTGTTTCTGATAATGATTGTGTTTTAACCTGCACAGTACTGTATGTGTAAATATATATATGTATGTACAGTATATATACAGTATATACAGTATATACAGTATGGTGGGTGATCAGCAAACACTGATGTATGGCTCTCAATACAAAATGGGAGATCATTAATAAACAAATTAAAAAGAAGAGAACAAAGGACAGTCCCCTGATGTAATCCACTTAATACACATGGGATAATTGGATATTTTGGAGTTTTTTTGTAACCCGAAATTCAGAAACATGACATGTCTTTAAAAGCTACTAAGTAGGCTATGAAGTGATTAAAAGACAGGATGAGATAATTAACTAAAAAATCAATAGAGTCACTTGTACAGACTTCTGGTGCCGCAACTTGGCCTGGGGAGACCATGGTCTCTCCGTTCCAAGAGTTAAAGGTTCGTACAAGTGACTCTATTGGTCGTTCGTACGGACCTCTAACTCTTGGAACAGGGAGACCATGGCCTCCCCAGGCCAAGTTGTGCTGTCAGGAGTTAAAGGGCCGTGCAAGTGAGTCTATTGGTCGCCTGCAGGGGCCTCCTCTGGCATCATCCAATTGGTTGGACCTTTAACTCCTGATGCAGAACTTGGCCACTCCCATTATCTACGCAGCATTGCATGGGTTAACGGGAGCGGAAATCCATAGGTTCCCCGTCAGGAGTTAAAGGGCTGTGCAAGTGAGTATATTGGTCGCCTGCAGGGGCCTCCTCTGGCATCAACCAATTGGTTGATTAGTAAATGAAGACAAAGATTCTTCATGTTGTGTGTCTTCGTCTTCATATACGTTGTGCCGCCGCCATGTTCAGTATTCAGGCTGAACAACAAAAATGCACCCTTCGTGTTTTCATGTTCGCCCAAATACGAATGCACAAGTCTAATTACTTCATACATAATATTTTTCTGTATTTTTTTTTTTTATAAAAACACTGTGACTACACACTTAAATATTGACAACACCTTGAAAGTGAATAAATCTATGTATGGGTTTGCCATTGCTTCCCTTTCTCACCTATACACAAAATTAGCAATGTATTTTTTCAGCCTGTAGCTTTAATACTTTCTTATTTCATTTGAATATCGGTTCAGTGCCCATTTTATCTGTAATGATTTGTTCTGTACTTTTGAGACAGTCTGGATAAGGGTTAGTAGTTTTGCGTTTCCTTCCATCCAATTTTTTAACAACACATCAATCACATCAGCCATTGCTTTTTAAAAATATTACTGCTATTCTAGATAGAAATGTCAAGTTCTGCTCATATTATCATAATTGCAAAATAGAACCATATAAATAAATGCACTACAAACTTCCAAACCAAATTACTTATGGCAATGAATCATAAAATAATCTTTGTTATCATATAGATACTTAGCACATAAATATCTAGAAAACTAATGCCACATGACACAAACTCTTCCCCATGATTCACCTATAAGGACCTGGGTCTACAGCACTGTGCTTGCTGAGAAGCATTATGATGTGTCTGCAAAAGGAAGGTTTTTTAAAGGGTGTTGTATGGAGGGATTTCCTTTTTCCTCAGGGGCCAGTTGCTGGAGCTTTATCCACTCCTTTCAGCCACAGGCAGAAGTGGCCTATCACAACAACTGTTTTACCCATCTTACCCAGTCTCTACTTTCCAGCTTTATCACAGAGATATACCTCCCCGCAGTCTTGGTTCTCACAGGACACTCCAAATTTTTGTATACTGCCCCACTGTCTGTACCCCTGACCAGCCTGGGAGCAGTAAAATCAAGTTTTCTCTATTATTAAGGGGGTCTATGGTAGCTCCAACATCACCACTTTGTGACAACTTTTTCTATAATTTGATATGTGTGAGCTTTAACTTGGCAGATTACTGTGGGCTCAAGCCTGGAAGCAGACACAGGAACGTAAGCCCCAAACCAAGTTTTTTCTAAGAACGCCAGTTCATGTTCAGTGGCCTACTGTTGGCCAGCCCAGAGGCACACTGGGGCATACTTGAGGCAGATGAGTTGGAACCTATAGACAGGGTAGACATCAGGCCAACAAGAAACCCAAGATTCTGAAGAATAGACAGAGCCAGGAACTGGATGCATGGTCGCAGAACAAGCCGGAGTCAGCAACGAGTTAACAGGTCCAGGAGACAGAGACATAGTTGAACAAGCCAGGGTCAGGCACTGGTTGACAGGTCAAGGTGACAAACACGTAAACATAGTACAAACCAGCGAAAGACAGGGTAAGCAACATATTATCACGTCCAGGAAATAGAGAGAGAATGGTTCAGGACTCAGGGTATGGAATGAGGAACAGGAGTAACACACCTAGCTGCAGAGAACTGAGCACCCAGCTAACGGTGTCAGAGACTTAAACAGTGTTCCAGTTTACTTAGGAGTCCTCCAGCCAAAATTGGGTGCCGGTCAGTTTTAGAGTCAGGGTAGGTGGGTGTGAGTGGGCGCCACAGAGACTCACAGGATGCAAGCAATAGCAGACAGCAGATGGCGTGGGATAGCTCCAGGATGCCAAATTCTTCTTTCCCAGCAAGAAGCAGAGCCTGCAGGACAGCAGAGGGCCCAGGAACATCACGGAGTAAGTCAAGTTTCTGAAACCTACACAGGTAAGGTACTGGCTCCATGAATTTAGCTGTCCAATTGGTTCCCTTACTTCCATTTGGGAACCTATAGATACAAACTTATCTTTATTTGATTGAAGGAGTCAATATAAAAAAATAAACTAAATTAACTTTTTTTTTATATAATGAAAGCCAACTATTGTGTTAGCAATAATCCATGCTTTGCTACAAGGGACCGCTGGTACCTTCTGGTCCTAGGGCAGCTAAAACCAAGTAGCCCATCAGCCCCTTACCACCTCAGGAATTAACATACACACTCTCACACTTATACACTCATGCTAACACATACTCACACTAACACACACTTATGCTAACACACAATCCCTTTAACAAATATACTTACACTCAATCATGTTAACACACACTCACTCTATTATACATACATACATACTTCCTCACTCCCTTACTATTACTTATTGCACAATTTCTCTAACTCCTTTACCCATTTAATTTGTACATTTTTTAATGTAATGAATTCTTACATAATGTAAGGAAGGTTTACTTTACTGAGGGGTCGGTGGATTTGTTGAAAAGCCTTCCAGCAGAAGTAGCTAATGGTCTACCCCTGAGATTTTTTTCCCTTTCCTCATCTTTACATCTCTCTTTACACCTTTAAGTTGCTGTTTTGGTTAAGATTTTTTTTGTTAAAAACAAGTTTGCACAAATATGAATGCACATGTCTAGTCTGCATGCTGTATATCTTGTGCCATAGTTTGTGTTTCTCAGGTTCTTGTATTCATTCTGCCTCACCCTATACCTCCATTTACATCCTACTTGCAACATTTTTTTGTTTCAACTGTTTTCATTTTGGTGTATTGCTTACTTAGTTTAGGGCTAGTGTTGTCATGATGCAGAGCTGGTCTTAAGTGTTCTGGAGCCCTGTGCGGACTACTCCTCTGGCGCCCCTTCTCACCACCCCCCCCACTACCCCCCCTCTCACTTATCTTGTTGCCGGAGTCCTGCGGTGGGATCAGGAGGCATCTGTCTTCCCGCTCTGCCGCGCTGCCGGCATTTCATGTTGAGCACCGGAATATGACATCATGATGCTCAACATGAAACACCGGCACCGCAACAGAGTCACGGAGATTGAGGGACAACGAGCGGTTGCTGAAAACTTCATGAGCAACCGCTCGGCGCCCCTGCCCGGGACTTAAATTAAAGCATTGGGTTTTTTTTACTTTATTTAACATGAAGGATGTTAAATAAAGTTACAAAAAAACAAAAAAAAACAATGTTTTAATTTAAGTCCCGGGCAGGCACCCCTGCTGCCATGGTGCCCTGCGGCTGCACAGGTCGCACACCCCTAAGGCCGGCCCTGAGTGTTTGTACTTGCCTAATGAGAAGTACCATGGAGTGGTGGCAAGATTCCATATTATGGCTGTTAAGGTGAAGAAAGAACAATATTGGTATTTATTGATAATATCCTTGACAAAGCATTTTGGGACCACTCTCACCTGTCAGCAAACAGGTTGTCTTGGAAAAGACACAGAACAAAAAATGCAAAATACAATTTATACAGAAAATGATGTTGCATGATAAAGATAATGTCTTTTTCTAAGGTGAAATTACCAAACTTGCCTTTTTTCAGACACTCCCACCATTCTGAGGAAGGGAGAGAATGGAGTTGTTGCTTTATTGTTTTGATGTGTGGGACTTTTAAACTCACACACTCTCTCTCATTTTGCACTGAGCCTTGCTGTGCGAGCAGCATTGCTTATATTGTGGGGTCATATAAAGCTACTTTCTTGCCTCTGTGTGTGAATAGTTTTGGACCAGCCTGGGAAGCAATTGCCCCTTCAACTGTCTGGGCCAGCCCTTCCCTGCTTTACTAGGGATGTGCCACCAAGTAGGAGTATCTTTGAAGCAGGCACAGAATGTTGCAAGCAAATGCTTGATTCAGACATGTAACAATGTTCTATTGGAGATATCGAGGACTCGATACAGCATGCTTTAGTATGAACGTGCATTCTGACACCAAGAATGATTGCGCTTCACTTCAAAGTTCATTATCTAAGAGCATTTTAACAAAGCCATCCTAATTTTAACCCTATTTACAGGAACCAGTGCTTTAGTGTTGTATTATAACATGGTTAAGTAGGATTGATTTTTGAGATTAACATCGGGTATGTGAATAAAACTACATTTTCCCGTGAATTTGATTAGGGATGGAAATCCCATCTGCAGCAGATAATAAATAGCATATTATCCAGTACTGTGCAGGTTAATACACATTCATGCAGCATAGCAATAAACCTTGTAAGACAAATCTCTTGCCATTTTTCACTATCTTTTTATTTTTAATATTTCCCTTTCGTATTGTTCTGCTAAGGAATATGTCTAACTTTTATATTGTGCTGCTAAAATGTAATATCTAATAAAATCAGACAGATTCGAGCAGTGTTGATAAATGACTCTGTCTGGTTTTTCTGTCTGGAGACTCAGTACAGTCAATGTCTGGGAGTGAAGATGAGGCAGCCAAAAAAAAAAGAGAAATATCCATCCAGTGGATGAATTGCATATGCGCCTTTTCTTATTAATACTAATCTTTATCAGACTAGCAATGAATATCTGACAACACTAGGTAATACTGTTGATCTCATTTTTTAAACATTTACATTTTGAAGATGTTATAAGTACTGTAGATCAATGCAGATCTCTTTAATATGTGTTGCATTAGCAGGACAAATCTGTGACTTTAGCAAAAAAAATTTGATTATAAAGTTAATTAGCATACCAGTTATGCAGTAAAATTACGGTAATCTCTATCTGTATGTTTTTTATAGCCACGAGGCAAGGTAGAGTTCTAGTCTCTTAAGACGAGCACATGTTTTTTAGGGTGCTTCACTTTTTTTTAATTTTGAGTCAGGAACAGCCCTAAAATGCATTATGGTGGAGGGGGATTTATTAATGGTGTGGACATAACAAATACATATGGAGCTAGAAGCCTATAAATATATGTGCACAATAATGTCACTTAATAAAAAAAGAGCTGACATTTCTAATAACCTCCTGCTTCGCATTGTACTGATTTTCCATCACTCACTTTGTATTGACAGCTGTCACTGGAAGATTCAAGAAACCATTGTGCCAGCAGTTTACATGTGTTTCTTTGCATGTGATATATAGGAGTAGTCACAGCTCTTGGATGCGATTCAGAATACCATAAAACATGACCCAAATGAAGAGGCTGGGTTTTTGTTTGTTTGTTTTTTATTCTTAAAAATGTTTTCTAAGCAGGTGTTATTATACTTCAAATATGTAAGGCAACACGACAAATGCATAAAGAGGCATTCTGCAGAATTCATCCATGCATTGGGGGGACCATGACGTTTTAAGTTCATATGATGACTGGAGCATCCAAGGGAGCTCCCTGACAGTGACCAATAGAGTTGCTCATACTAACCTTTAACTACTAAAGCCACGATTTGGCTCCGGGAGTCTGTACAGGCAGGGTGCTCCTCTGGCATCAACCAATGAATGGACAATAGGGTGGCACTTGCTTTGAATTAATCTCCCTGATTCTCCAAACAGGAGGGAGGGCGTCACCTAAAGAGCCTTCATTTTGCCCCGAGTTCAAGTGAGAGCAAAATAAGAGCAGTCTTCGATGGCTGTATGGGAGAGTGTAAGGCAGAGTGTTTGTGTGACAAGCATGAATGTGTGTGTCTATATGTGTGTGTATGACAAGAAGTGTGTGTGTTTGGCATTTGTGTGGGTCTGATTGTGTTAAAGTTTCTGCAGGGGTGTCTGGGTATGTTAGTGTGTGTCATGGTATGTTAGCATGCATGTTAGTGTTTGGGAGTGTGTTAGTGTGAGTGCTTAGATTTGTTACTGTGAGTGTGTGTGCATTTTAGTGTAAGGTTCTGTGTTCGCATGTGTGTTAGTGTGAGTGTATGGGTGTGTGTTAGTCTCCCAAGATGATCTGGATCTGCCAATGGTGGGACTTGCTTTAATTTCTGCAGCTGCCTGGAAATCTTTCCACGATCTTTGTTGCAAGTCACTCTGATATCGTGATGCCACACTGACATCAGACACAGGGGATTCCTGGAATCAAGGATCTATATAACCCAGGCATGTTTCTAGCGTTCTTACTAGAGCATTGCAATTCTGGTGATCCGATTTTTATCATAGCTGATTCTCTATGATCCCTGGCATGGACTCTAGCAACAATCCTGGTTTGCCCTTTTGCATATATTCTGACTATTTTGTACAGAGACGCAGAATCGGATAACTCTATATAAAACAATAATTTTAGTAATAACATAGTAACATAGTTCATAAGGTTGAAAAAGACCAAAGTCCATCAAGTTCAACCTATATACATATTGTGTCCCTACCGTGTTGATCCAGAGGAAGGCAAAAAAACCCTTATTGAAGCAGATGCCAAATTTGCCCCATACCAGGGGGAAAATTCCTTCCCGACTCCGAATATGGCAATCGGAATAAATCCCTGGATCAACTTTCTGTCCCTATTAATCTAATATCCATAACTTGTAATATTATTGCTTTCAAGAAACACGTCCAGGCTGCTTTTGAACTCTTTTATTGAGTTTACCATTACTACTTCCTCTGACAGAGCGTTCCATAGTCTCACGGCTCTTACTGTAAAGAGCCCCCGTCTGTGCTGGTGTAGAAACCTTCTTTCCTCCAGCCGTAGAGGATGTCCCCTTGTTATAGATACAGTCCTGGGTATAAATAGGTCCTGGGAGTGATCTCTGTACTGCCCCCTTATATATTTATACATAGTTATTAAGTCCCCCCTAAGCCATCTTTTTTCTAAACTAAATAACCCTAATTCTGATAATCTTTCTGGGTACTGTAGTCCTCCCATTCCCCTTATTACTCTGGTTGCCCGTCTTTGAACCCTCTCCAGCTCCACTATATCTTTCTTGTACACTGGTGCCCAGTACTGTACACAGTATTCCATGTGTGGTCTGACTAGTGACTTGTACAGTGGTAGAATTATTTCCTTGTCGTGAGCATCTATGCCCCTTTTAATGCAATGCAAATAATAATCTAGATTGTGACCTTTTGGCGTGGACTTCTCATTTGAATCATCCTTCTGTGTCTTGTTATTGTCTCCATGTGCATTACCTCTGTTCCATAGGCCCTTTTGCTGTCTGCCCCTTCCCAAGTCTACTGCCGTCTGCCTGTTACTTACACACTTACACACTTGCACTATCATGCACACAGTAACATACACACAATCGGTAATATACTTACATACACACACACTAGTAGAGCTCTTTGGTACCCTCTCGGTCCTCACACAAAGTTTGACAAATACTGTTAGTAGAATTAGTACATGGAAAGAGTTACATTAAAAAATTGGGTATTTCTAAACTCAAAACAAATATGTTTCATTTTTTATAGTAAATTATATTATATAATCAAAATAATGTTACCTAAAACAGTCATTACCACAAAAACAGCTGTCATTAAGAGGTAAAGCAGAGAATTCTTCATTCATTATGCAAGTAAATTTGTATTTTTCCCAGTTTTTAAAATATTATGTTTATATTGGCACAAGAGCAAAGTAAAATGTCAAGTAAACTATGAAATTCCAAAAAAAATGAATGGGAAAAAAAATCATTGTAAAATGTTGAATGAAGATTCAAGACACAAAAACATTGTTCAAAGTTTCTGTAAATTAATGAAATTGTCAGAAGGTACCAGCTACAGGTTGATTCTGATAACTTAGTTATTATAAAAAGCTGTGAAATGAGTCTGCAAATGTTTAAGCTTTTGCTTGAACAGATAGTTGCAATTACGTGTTATGGTCATCATCCAAATAATGTGTTTCTGAGGAATCCACTCTACTACTGTTAAGACTATGAAAGTACTATTTAAATATTCGCCTTTTTTATTTATTTTTGTTTCATTCCCATTTTGTTCTAAAGTAGTCCTTTGGACCTGTGCAGTAATTATATGTTGTGTGAATCTAAGCCTTCACCCACATGCATCTAGCTTATGTGGTCACGAGGGACCCTCATAGGCAACATCATATATTCTGTTAAGTTAGTGATACCGTCAAAAAAGCCTAGGCTATGCATATGACTGGAAAACATTGAAATGACATTACAAACAAAAGCATGGGATATCATATACATAATTTAGAACCACTGCCATTTCACGAAAGCTTCAGCTTCTAACACTAGCTTTTTGAATATAAAGTCCTATTGCTGCAGAATAGGATGATGTTATATAAACCAGTACAGCAAACAATACTACTACTAATAATAATAACAACCAAAGAAAAAATTAAACGCACTGAAATTCGCTGAAAAAAAAATGCCACATACCCAGAACATTTGTGGGATTAGACATAATTTGTCAAACCTCATAAAATATATTTCTCCTCATATTTTCAGTGACATTACATTTTACTTTTTGATTATTATAGTCTACATTTATGATAGGAAATAATGACTTTTTAATGCATATGACTGTATTGTAATTTTTTTTCTAAAAAAATCATTAAAGCTGAGATGTGATTCATTTAAATTTTGATTCTGCAGCGTTCATGTCTTAATAATGTATTGTCTTGTAACAAGTAAATGAGTCCACATTAAGGTATACCAGCAATTTGCAAGTTAACCTATTACTTAAAAAAGTGTGTTAATAACAGACAGAATCTTATTCAGAAAGTTTAATTAAGAAAAAACTAACATGTTATTTACTCTCTTGGTCATCTGTTCTTTTTTGCTTATGCTTCTTCTCAGTATTGTGAGTCAATTAGAGTTTTACATTTGTTCCAGGAAGAGAATCATAATATATTTTACATTACATTTTATTTATAGAGCACCAGCATATTGTTTAGCACTAGTACAATAGGAGAAGATTGAAAATTAACAATAACATAAAAATGTCAATATACACAATTGACAATAATATTAACACATTTATTATGTGATCTGCACACCTGCAGCTTATTAATTCAGTTCTTGATATGAAAATAGCTTCAAGAAATATTGGAAAATTAACATTTCATTTTAATATAACAATCACAATTTCTAGTCAAGGTTTTCTGGAAATTAATATGTAATCTATCACTAAGCATCATGGAAAACCTTGCAAGGACATTAATTCACAGTATTTCAATTGTCAGCAGATTGGTGATGAAATTCTGCTCCTCTGGTGCTGGAGAAAATTCATAATTCACAAAAAATAGCCCTGAATTAGAACAAATTAAACACCGCCACCCAGTGTTCACATGGCAATCTGCAGTAACTCTGGAAAAGGAATTATGCAACAGAAGAATGAAGGCTGAGGATGGAAATTAAAATCTATACACCTATCCCTTGGATGCTAAAGTTGCATTTCCACTCTGATATAATCTGCTATTAAAGCTCTGATGTCATCTTTACAATCACTACCACTGTATTTAATACCAAAAAACTTCAAGTATTTTAAGTTATTTTGTTGAACCATGATTCCACTTTTTTTTTTCAAGCACACGTGGGGCTTTTCATACCACTTTTAAATATATATATATGCGTATGTGTGTGTCATGAGTTTGGAAATACCTTATTTGTGTAGAATTACTCTATCTTTCAGGCAATTATAGGCAGGGCCGGCCCTACAATAGGGCAGACTGGGGCAATTGCGTTTTTTTTTTTTTGAAACGGAAGAGAGAGAGAGG
>VKOC01023881.1:0-37589 GCA_009364415.1 Spea multiplicata
GCCGGCACCGAGACCTAACAGGGAGACTCGCCGCAGAGGAGAGAGAGAGTGGCGCTGAGCGGGTAAGCGAAAACCACTCGGCGCCCCTCTCTCTCGCTTAAAAAAAAAAAAACGCTTGGGGCGGCAAAGTACCGCCCCTTCTAAAGTGCCGCCTGGGGCAATTGCCCCAGTTGGCCCCATTGTAGGGCCGGCCCTGTTCACAGGCTTAACTAATGAGTGTGACGGCATGCCCTGTGCCTACAGTCATCATAGGACCTATGTTTATAATAAAGCTTTAAGAAGTATTGTGCTTAATGATTCCATTCATTGTTGTATAATGTTAGAGATGAGAAGTCTGCCTGGGAAAATGCTTCGGTAATTATATCTGTCTGTTAAATATGATCAGCCTTTACATGCTTCAGTAAACAAAAATAAGCAACCAGATGCTCTCCAGAACGCAGGTTGTCTGAAAATCATTTAAAAAACATAATCTAAGTTTCTACCACCTGTTCATTATTTATTTTAATCTCAAATGCTGGCTGGCCATCATATAATCCTTTTGTAGGTATGTGATGCCCTTCACCAGGGTGTTTTAAAAAATATTATTCCAAAGTACCTGAATATTTAGCAAAAGTTCCATTTTTAGTTTGAGAAATATTGCTTTTTGAATTTTTTTTTTTAAATCCTATTATGATTCCTTACAAAAGGGCCTTCCCTAAACTCTTCCCACAAAGTTGGAAGCATAGAAGTGTCCAAATTGTCTTTGTATGTTGAAGGGACCATGCTATTCTTCCAACCTTGTGGGAACAGTTTGGGGAAGGCAATTTTCTATTCCAGCATGGCTGTGCCCCAGTGCACTAAACATGCTCCATAAAGACATGGTTGGATGAGGTTGGTGTGGAAGAACTTGACAGGCCCGCACCTCAACCCAACTGGACACCTTTGGAATGAACTGGAAAGTAGTTTGCAAGCCAGGCCTTCTCATACAACATCAATGCCTGATCTCACAAGCACTGTACTAGATGAATGGGCAAAAATTGTGGAATGGTGGAAGCTGTTATAGCTGCAAAGGGAGGCCAACTACATATTAATGTGTATCTACTTAGAATGCGATGTCATAAAAGTCCATATAGTGTATATCGCTCCTTTTAGTGTATAGAACAGTTATGTGTAAGATTTAGGGAGGGTAATGGGTAAGATTAAAGCTTATTTGTTTCCACCCCATCCTTTTGTGTACTTTTACTCCTTATGCCTCTTCACTGTAACATTGGATTTGATCTTTACCTTCTTCTACATATATTTGTCAATTTGAGACTCCCACACCGTGTGTTCCTTTCTCTCTCCTCTGACTTCCTGTGCAAAAATATCGGGCACTGTGTATTTCTTGCGAATGTTGGATTATTTTTTTTTCTTTTTCTTTAAACCTTGATGTTACCAAATATAATGTCCCAAAAGTGGTAAGATGTTGGTCCTTGGGAGGTATAATTTTCACCTAAAGAGCTACCTTACACTCTAATAATACAGCACTTTTAGTAGATTTTAAAACATGCAATTTCCATACCCACTTCAAAATCTTCAACATTCAATGTGCTACCTGTTATTTGCTCTGTTGTACGTTATGAAGAGCTTTTCCGTCTTTGAGAGCTTACTTTAGCCTGGTATTTTGTGTGCGTGATGTAGGTGGCAGACGTACAGGGTTTGGAAGTACTGGAGTGTTTAGCAAATCAATATTTTTATAATTGGCTTTACTGTTGGTAATGCGATATCATGCTATGTACTCAAAAGCTAGTCTTCTCTATCTAAACTACGAACTCCCAAAGTAGACCTTACTGAAGAAGTGTTTTTTGCTTTTTAAATGTATTTATTTCGCCCTTTTGAGGGCCAGACATATTTCCCTTGAGGTTCATTTTTCTTGTAGTTAGCAATAGCAATATTTAGGTGAAAACTTTATCAACCCCTTATTAATCTGGCTTTCCTCTTTCCGTGCCATTTCCAGATCAATTCCCAGATGCAATGAATGTATCATCCATTTCCCATCAGTGGCGGCACAGGGGAGTGCGGCTGGGTGGAGGTTTAGCAGCTTATTTTATCACCAATGCTGACTGGTATTCTCCCTGTATATCACCACCCTTTTCTCTCCTTGTGTATTTCAAATGCAACCATAAAGGTGGCAGCCCTAACCCCCTTTTAGTAAATATATCTAGATTGTAAGCTCATTTGAGAAAAGCCCATCAGGTCCTGTAAGTCAAATTGTTATGTTGAATACAACACATTATGCAGCATTACATAATATGATGACACTATATAAAACACTAAATAATATTATGTAATACAAATATTAGTGGATACATAGGGATTTATTTATTATAGAGGGAGTTGTGGCTCTAATTCTCTCACTTCACTTTTCATTATGAAGGGCTATCACTAGCCAGCTTGTCTGGGCTGCCCCTTTATACTGCATGTTTCAATGTGTAAAGGCACTTCGAAGAACCTTTGCTTATTTAACTGTATGTTATACAGAGCCAGCCAAGCTCTTCCTGCAGCAGTCATTGCGAAGTCTAGCGAAACCAAGAAGTCAACTTTCCTGCAACCTCTCCCGTTAACTCCCCATGTAGTGAATAAACACCACAGAGATTGCACACAACGTTCAGGTAGTGACACTTAACATGGATGCTGTGTGTGTTACTGTCTTCATTTTGTAATAAATTAAGTATCTTTATATAAACACTGTTTTGTGGGTTTTTTTTGGTGTATGTATGGCTGTTTTGGGCTCACCTTTGACATCGTTTGTACAGCCAGCCCATGTAGTTTACCATTTAGAGTGGAGATTCATGAGTTGTAGTCAACTAGTTGGTTCCCTGAAGAGTTTTGTTGTCAGAAATGATTACAATTGTTCAGTAGTTACCCCTGTTGATGTGATTTGAATTAGGTGTATGTTAAAGTAATCTAAGCCAAGGCATTAGTCCTCCCCTACAGCTCACAATATCATATGCAGTGATTTTCTCTGTGGAAAATGCATTTAGCAATCCCTGGAACAAGATGCAATCCTGGCCACCAGCTGTTTAGTAACTTAGTATATTCTTGGATGGTATATTTTTCTATAGTATGACTCAAATTACACATTTTATACATCCACCTTCTCATGGAAATATACTCAGCCTTGTTGAATATGTATAGGTGTTTTACTTTTTAATGTATGCCATGTCTGTTACGCTCATTCCACTTTATTTTTTTTAATATGTGTATCCTATTTAATACAATACTGAAGCTCCCTAGCCTTTTCTATAGCAAAGTATTCTTGGAGGGACTAAACTCTTGGAGTTGTCTATGCTTGTGTTTTTGGCACGTTGTTTGTGTGTGTGTGTGTGTTTTTTTTTTTTTGTTAGTATCCATCAAGCCAAGATCATTTTTTGTAATCCATATGAAAATGTGTAGGACTTTGTTGAGCTTTGTGTCTGTCCTGCTAGCTAAGTATTGTTCAAACCAACCTGTCCTGTCCAAGCAAAGTTAGATAAATAGTTGTACCTTTTTTATAAAAACATTATATATATATATATATATATATATAGAACAATTTCTTTTAAAGAAAATATCCAACTGTTTATAGTGTGCATGTACAGCATCTTAGGCTATTCGTGTCCCCGGAATTTTGTGGGTTTTTATTATCAGCCGTTATCACGGCAAGTAGCAGAGTTCAGCAGATTTTCGCGTTGTGTTTCCTCTTTGCATATTCAGCTAGACATACAAATTGTACTTTTCACAATGTGCTTGAGATGGGAAATCACAGTTATTAACTGAAACTATATTCCATGCAGTTGTGTCAGTAACGGCACAATAAATCAGAGGTTTGTGCCGATCACATTTACACTGATGAGACCAGATACCTTTTGTTGCAAGTGTTTTGTGTTTCTTGTTTTGCTCTATATTGTGGTCACTCGATTTCCTACACGGGTGAAGGTAAATATTGATTTTAAGGTAGCAGAGCCATAAAGTTTGAGAGGCACACTGAGGATGGATTCTGTTGCTTAATACAAGCCGAGAAAATTGCTTTTCCAATTCATTCCTTTCAGGCAATTACATTAGTAAAGCAACAAAGAGTTTAAAAAATAAAATGAAAATTCTAAGTGAAAAGAGATTAGCCCATCTAGTTTGCCTATTCCTTGTGTGTGTATATAATATAGATTTAATCCACAATTCTGTGGGCTCATGGTGAGTGGCAAAAGCCATTCCACAACACACAGAGCAGCAACCAAAATGAAATGCATATGGCCATGGTGGCCAAGCCTAAGGCGCTTTATGATTTCTTAACTACAGGCTCCTTCATTTCCATCCCTGTGCTGTGGTCAAAGTTGCATCTAAAGCTTGGAAATCTCGCTGATGTGGCCCTTCCCCAGGTGGACTCTTTATAAGTGGACAGTTAAGAGTTACACTGGACTATCCAGACAACCATTCCTGGTCTTCATGCTTTCATCCAACTACTCCTCTGGCAATCACTGTCTGCCATATCTCCTTCTCTTACATGTATGACTATCACACCTTTCACCTGAACCATTTTCTGCAGTTACCCCTGTTTTCCACCTGGAAATGAGAGGCCACGCGACCACAGGTGTATGGGAGAAAATAATACACCCAGCACTATCTAATCAATGCCCCTGGCCTGAGCTAGCCTACTAATTAACAGCAATCTGTAATTTAAGAATAGCGGAGAAAATTAATGTTACCACGGCTTATCCGATAGTATCCACATTCCGTGGATTTTAATTTAATTAATAACACATTGATTATTTTTATCGTAAACACTGTTTAATGTGTACAAGGAGTCTCATTTCAGTTTAAAATAGACTTTATTCGTGTAGAAGAAAATATTTATTTTTACCTTTAATCTATTTGTGAATTTTGATTTTCCTCCTTTTTCAGAGTTATGTAGCACGCATTAATGTGATGTTGATTAATAGGCACGTTTCGTTTCTGCAAGGCACGCATGAAGCTTATGAGGTATGAAAGAAAATACATTGGCAGGGTGTCGAAAATAACAATAGTCTTTTTATTCAGTATTTCCTTTAACGAACGTGACTTTCAAGGCTACATAATGTTGTTTGGCCCTTTAGGCACATAATGGTGTTGATAATGGGTTTTTGTGTATGTATAGATTGTTCAGTTTTTTCGTGCCCGCCACTTTATAGCTTTTGGGCAATATATACTGTATTTTCCGGCATGTTAGACTTTTTTTAACCCGTGAAAACCTTCTCAAAAGTCGGGGGTAGTCTTATACGCCGGCTACTGAAACTTAACGAGCCGGAGATTCCCCACAAAGCCACTTATATCTAGGGGAGGGGCGAGTGGAGAAGCCGACTCCCCTGGGCCGGTCTCGCCGCGGCCCTGAAGGTAGGTGCAAGATCGTGATCTCCCCAACTAGCCCTGATCAGCGGGCGCCCGATGAGCAGGGTTGGTTGGGGAGATCATGACCTCCCTCTAACTAGCCCAACATTAGGGAGCTCGAGGTCTGGCACTTCAGACCTCGGCTTCCGTGCTCCCTAATCACTACACGTCGGCTATTGATGCAGAGCGCGGGATGACGTCATATCCCGGCGCTCGGCATCAATTGCTGCAGTTGAGGGAGCAGTAAAGGAGAGGTCTGAAATGACAGACCTCGCGCTCCCACAACTGGATGGAAGATAAAAGATGGGAAAGGTAAGAGATGGGGAGAAAGGGGTGTGAGTGCAGTGTATGTGTATATATGTATGTGTATGTAAGAGCAGTGTAGGTGCGTGCGTGCGTGCGTGTGTGTGTGTAAAGGAAGGGTTGTGTGAGGGCAGTGTATGTCTATACGTGTGTGTGTAAGGGCAGGCATATGTTAGGGAGAGCTGACCCACCCAAACCAAGCAGGCTTTGTATACAACAACCAGCCAAACACCGGTAAGGTACATCGCTTGCCGTGATTGGCTGGTTGTTGGATACTGAGTAGAGGGGTAGTCTTAAACGACGAGTATAGCCCAAACTCTATATTTTAACTGGAAAAGTTGGGGGTCGTCTTATACGCCCAGTCGTCTTATACTCCAGAAAAATACGTTACCAGTTCACACACTATTAAAATCCCCATTTCAAAGATTAATTTGAACAAACACGGTCACCTTTATCGGGTCCTGTTTGCATCTACACTTTTCATGGTGTAGAAAGCTGTGCCAATTACCATATATGACTTATGCCCCCAAAAGGAAACGGGTAGCAGCCTTAAAAAGGTCCATGAAGAGTAGATGGTAGAGCACCTTTTTAATGATGACATTTTAAGGCTGTGGGAAGATATCTGTAAAAATTCAGCTTTTAGGGATTCATTTTCTTATGTAGACTAGCCAAACTTTTTAAAATAACATATATCGTGCTATCTGGTCTGAATTCTGATATTTTAGTGAAATTCAAAATCTTAATATCTACTGTGCTTTTGAGTGTTCATAGATCCACTTGGCACACTTATAGCTAAAATCTCAACATTGAACCAACTTATGCGAGAAGCGAAGTATCAGTATAGAAGTATGTTTCTCTCAAGTGGCAAGGAAAATCTTTAAAAATTACTTGCTCTCTGCCAAAGCAAAAGGTCACGTCTCCATTCTAATACTATTGGATCTCTCTGCTGCTTTTGGTACTGTTGTTCACCACTTTCTTCTTGACTCGCTTGCTTCTACAGGCATTCGAGATACAGATCTCTCCTGGATCTCCTCATATCTGTGTAACTGTTGCTTTTGGCAAGACATCATCACCCCTCCCACACTTCGGCGTCCCCCAAGGTTCAGTCCTTGGCCCTCTGCTGTTCTCTCTTTAGAATTCATCTCTTGGCAAACTAATCAACTCATTTGGCCTCCAGTATCCTCTATATGCAAATATAGATCTCATGTCCCGTATTATCCACTACTTGTCTGCTATTTCTTCATGGATGTCACCACGTTACATGAAACTTAATCTTTCTAAAACTGAACTAATTATCTTACCTCCTTCCATCTGCAATCCACAAAAACTCTGGTTCATTCACTTATTTCCCATCTTGACTATTGCAACACTCTTCTATCTTCCTTGCACGCCTCTCCTCCTTTGCTTCCCCGCTTTGTGAAATCCTACACTGGCTCCCTATTTCCTTTTTTAAATTTATAATCCTGGTAGTAACATATAAGGTCCTCCATAACACTGCTCCTCCATACATTTCTGCCCTCATAAGCAAATACTCTCCTACTCGATCCTTACGTTCTTCCTATGGGCTAAGGCTCTCCTCCTCGCTTATAACCTCTTCCTTTTCCGGTCTACAAGATTTCACTTGGGCTGCCCCATATCTCTGGAATCTACTTTCACCGAACCTTCAGTATTCACCCTCCCTCCCAACATTCAAGAAACATCTCAAAACCCACTTCTTCAGAGAACCCGCAACATTTAACTGCTAGAACCTCCTTGTCATTGATACAACCACCACACTACCTCTCACCCGTTCTCTGTGCAAGATGTTTGTCACCCCATTCCTTCAAGGTTGTAAGCTTGTGAGCAGGGCTCTCTCCACCTGTTTCGGTTTGTCATACCCCTTGAATAGATGTTTTATTAAGCGCTGCGTAAATTGTTGGTGCTATATAAATAAAAGATGATGATGATGATGATAATAATGCTTAGTGTATGCTTGGCCTATTGTGTCTGTGTTAATAGGGTATGCTTATGAAAGAGCTTTGCTAGAGCAGCAATTGTAAAAAATATCCTTAAGGCGTTATTATTTACATTGATTTGAAAGGGCTGGCAAGGTCCCAGTAGCCATGGCTCCTCAAACTATATTATTTTTGCTCTCTTATATGGATCTCTAGGCATTTATTCCTTGCTGTCTCCTAAATCTTTGTGTTTTATTGTCTTAGTCCAGATTTTGTGAAATCGCTTCTTATCCTTTGTCTTGATTTTGAACAAGGAATGTGTTACTTGCCCAAAGCACATAAAGTATGTTTTATATACATGTCCAAATTCCCTATGAATAATTCATTTTCATTAAAAAATATTTAGAAGGCTGTTATCGCTGAAATCATTTTGGAGTACTCCATACTGAATCTCTTTGGAATATGCTGGAGGATACATAAAACAAAGGTAGTCACGCTGCCCACATGGCTGCCCATTAGAGAAACTGCCATCAGAGTAACCTATATACATTTGGATCTATGTTGCAACACTGCAAAATATTTGTTTTTTCATCAACAAAACGGCTTAAACATATTTTTTATAACTAAAATACGACCTGGTTACTGGCACAAAAATCTCTTTTGCCAGGTGGCCACTAACCTGATAATTCTGCTTGGATTTTAGTTTTCCAACTTGTCACCACAAAAAAATGTTTGTATATTATATGCATTTTTCATGAACTGCTTGATTATTCTTCCTCATCTATCATTACAATGCTGATTATTGTTGATTGGTTTAGGCAGCCTTTCAAAGGCTCAGGGAATAGAGAGAATTCTGGACAGGAATATAATCCGATAATTCTGGCTCCTCCATGAAAAGAACCTTAAACACTTTTCTAGACATTGAAACAATTATTCAAGTTTCAAGAAGATATTAAATGGGAAGAGCTTCCAAAGGTAGAGGTGCAAGTTGCACAGTTATCTAAGTAAACTGCGCTTCCTATAGGTGAGATAGCGGGACTCAGACGCTATGGATGAGAGAGCCGAAACAGCCGTTAGGAGAATGTTTCAGGCAGCTGCGTTTCAGAGTAAAGCAGCTTCAGCGGGAGCAGCTATTATCAAACCCTGTTGATATAGAAAATAAAAGATTACCTAATGGCCAGACAGGCAGTATGGTTAAGATCTTGGAAGGCGGATACAGCCTCTAAAGCAGGGATCTCCAAACTCGGCCCTCCAGCTGCTGCAGGACTACATCTCCCATACTCCTCAGCCAGCCCCTTAGCTGAAGGAGCATTATGGGAGATGTAGTCCTGCAGCAGCTGGAGGGCCGAGTTTGGAGATCCCTGCTCTAAAGCAGCCTTATGCGACCTGCTGTTTGAACAAGGAAGACTTTTTTTTGGTTCACCATTGGAAGGCAAGAGAGCAGGGGTTGCCCGCAACACTTTCAGAAAGCATGGTTTCAGTCTACAGAAAACGAATGGATAACGGAGTGGTCTAGACAAATAGTTTTTGTAGGCTACAAGATCAGGTTTTTCACTGTTCTTTGCAACCACTACCTGTGCTCCTCTTATCTTGCAAAAAGAACATCAATGGAGAGGAGTGTTTTTTTTTTTTGTTTGTTTTTTTTCCTTTCTCGTGCTCAAACCAGATGGCACATTCCGTCCGGTTCTCAACTTAAAGGCCATCCAGCAATCGTATCGATTATCAATATTTCAGAATGGAAGCAGTTATGAGTTTCCCACATCATCCGAGAAGGACATTTCATGGTCACTATAGACCTAAAAGATGCATATCTACATGTCCCTGTGGCAGTAAGTTCCTGAGATTTGCTATAAGAACAAAAAATGGCCTGAAGCATTGTCATCTCAAAGTTCTTTTCGGTTTGGCTACCGCTCCACGAGTCTTCACAAAGTTTTTAAGTTTTTCTATCCCCTGGCGACGCAGTTGAGACGGTTTAGCCGTCATCCCATATGTTGACGACTGGCTTCTCAAGGCATCCTCTCCAAGTCAACTAAATCACCAACTGAAGACTTCAATAGCCTTTTTAGAACAGCATGGATGGAAAAATCTAATCTTACTCCATCCAGGAGAATCAATTTCCTAGGTTGCATTGTGGACTCTGTATCCCTCTTTTTGCACCTTACTTCTCAGAAGGTCAGACCATCTGCAACAATATCTGATTTGTATCATCAGGAAGGCAATGAGTCTCCTGGGGTTTTTAACCAATGTCTTTGTTTGGAATTTATTTTTTTTTTGTTATGGGCCCAAAATCATCTGAGAGATATATAGGCATGTCATCAGGGGGCCTTCAATACACTGGCAGACGATCTAAGCAGGGGAAGATGTTCTCAGACAGAGTGGTCTCTGAGCCCAGTTATTTTTCGACAGGTTCTCGTAAAGTTTGGGCATACAGAAGTAGATCTCATGGCTACAAGACAAAAACGGAAAACCCCACTTTTGCGTCTCTACAAAATAGACTATTCTCATTTTCTAGACGGCCTAACAGCGCAGTAGCTCTGATCCCACGTGTAACGGGTTCACCAAGAGAGCTGTAGTAACTCCCAGAGATCACCCACATGTATCCTCCTGTCGTCCCCGGAATCACTTCCAGCACCAGCCAGCATGCGCACCTTGGAACCCTGCTATGTGTACCCAATAAGTAGACACAACTACCTTAAACTGAGTACAGCAGGAATGAACAGTTTATTGTTATAAAACATAGACTGATATAGCCACAGAACTTAATTAACATAAATCAACATTGATAAACAGGTACATGTAGACAACCCAACCTTTAATCCCATTTAGCTACTGAATATCCCCCTGGTAGCCATCCTGTTAATGGGATTAGTTTAAACAATGGAGTTCCTGGCTGTTTGGCAGCCAGGCTGGAGCCATTTCTGAGTACCTTGGGCCCCTGTATGACAGGTCATTCTGTCACACCGCGTATCCAGAAGGACATAGCCAGGGTGCTTGCAATCCTTCCCTTCTGGCGAAACTGGGGCTGGTTCTCGGACCTCCTCCAGATGATGATTCGTTCTTCCAGAATCTCCAGATCTACTGGGAAACCGCAATGTCCATATACACACCATCCAGATGTTTCACTTAACGGCATGGATGCTGCAAGGCTAATTCTACAGGAGAAGGTATTCACGGTGCTATGGCCGGTCGGTTGTTAAATTCGGTTACAAGGTCTACATCAGAATTTACCTCAGAACTTTTTGGAATGGTACCAGGATCAAGATTTCCATAGCTATCCTCCCTCTAGTCCAGTCATCTTGCAGTTTCTCAAGAGGGGGTTCAGTGCAGGTCTCCAGGTGGCTACTCTGAAGGGACAAGTGCCCGCCCTCGGTCACTTCTTGCTTTGGACTTGGCCTCGGATCCCTTTTATTAGGCGTTTGTTGCAAGGCTATTACTCTACTAAGGCCTCTTTCCAGGTCGTCCGTTACTCCCTGGGATTTATCTCTAGTTCTTCAAGCTTTATGTTCTGTGTCATTTGACCCTCTACAGGAGATATTTTTAAAACTCCTTTCCCTAAAAACTGCATGTTTTGGTCACCATCCCTTCAGTTAAGAGCGGGTGAAATTCAGGCTCTCTCGTCATCCAGTGAGTTCATTGTCTTGCATCAGGATAAAGTAGTTCTGCATCTCCGACCGTCTTTCTTCCCTAAAGTCTTGTCGCGGACTAACATTAACCAGCCTTTAGTGTTACCCACCTTTTTTTCCTAATCCTTCTTCTCCAGAAGAGATCATGTGGCATTCTTTGGATGTTGAAAGCGCTCTTCATGTCTATTTACAACGTACTGCAACAGTTTGTGCGTCAGACCACCTGTTTCTTCAGTTTCATAGGAAATCTGCTGGTCAGGAGGTGTCCAAATCTACACTGGCTAGATGGCTTGCTGATACTATTTGTTTAGCCTATGTATCCTGTAAAGTGGATGTATCGACTCATATTAATGCACACTCTACTAGAGCTATGTCTGTTTCCTGGGCAGCTAAAGCCTTAGCTTCCCCAGAAGACATTTGCAAAGCGACAGCCATTGCAGGGAGGAGTCTCTTTGAAGGCTGCACTTTCGCTCTCATGAAGCGATCAGTTGTGTCAGGTCCCCACACTTGTGGGGACCCAATCAATGCACAACCCCCTTCCCTGAAGCTGTCTGTGGCAGCTGAAAATACAATTGCTGGTTTGTCGGCAATCACGTTTTCAGCCTACAGAATCACTCCGTGGGAGGGATCTCAGGCTCGGGGTGGCTGTGCTGGTCTGCCCAGACACCTGGGCAGACAGCAGCAGCACCCCCGCGGCGATCACCATGATTGTGGCGACGTGGGGGCATTTTTCGGGGATTTAACAGGCTGACAAACACCTAGTGTAAGGACTTACCTGCCTCTCTGGTCCCGCTCCATGGCTGCTCCCGCGACTCTTTCTCCTTAGGCGGCCTCCCCGGGCAGCGAGTACCACCGCTACCCTGTCGCCGTCCTCACTGCGTGGCCGACCAAGCAGCAAACGGGTACCACCGTGTGGTCAAAAATTAATATTGCACGTTAAATTTGTAACATGCTCTTATATCCTTGGGTGACCTCTTCATGCAGGGCACCCCTCCTCCTCTCCCTATTTAAACCTGGACTTCCTCTTCTGGGTCACCCTTGGTTGGTGTATTTTTGCTGCTTGCTTGTGCATTAGATTGTGACTGACTGCTCCAGTTTGACTTGGCTTGTTGACCTTGTTCCTGTCTCTCTGATTCGGCTCCTGATTCCTGCTCGTCTGGTATTGATTCGGCTTGTTGACCTCGTCTCTGGATTTTGATTTGGCTTATACTGATTACCTGTCTGTCCCGGTTGGTTCTCTGACTTCGGGTTCCTGTTTGGCCTGGCTCACTCCGCCCTCCGGGGTCCTACCTCACCATACCATTACACCTAGGCGCCAGGACAAAATTCTCAGTCGCCATGGCGACCTGGCGCCTGGGATTTGTCGAACCCTGCACTATGCAAATGGTATCCCTGAGGTTATATGTAGCAATCCAAGCTACAGCAAGTTAAATATTTTGGTGAATCATCACTTTGCATATGCTTGCTGTCATTTTATGGTTGTGAAAACTTTAATTATCTAAATCTTTAGGTCTCACAATAATAGTTCTGTATGCTAATAGTTTCTATCACAGAGATATTGTGCTACTTTTATTTAGAAGTGTTGCAAAAGCAGGCAGCTGTCTGCTGAGTGACTAAAAGGATGGACTAAAAAAAAACAGATGGCTTACAGGTTTGTCACATAGGCAGAGCTTATTTATGAGCATGTAGCCTGCCATTTTTCTGTTGTAAAAACTTCCAACCTTATTTGGCGCTTAGTCTTGTCTTATAGTCAGGATTTTCATGTTTCAATTCCTTGTAGTTTCTACTGGAAGGCTGTAACCAACCTCCTTGTTAATGAATTAAAACTACCTTACATTATATGTAAGCCTCTGGCCCTCTAGTTTTAGTCTTTGATCTCTTGTCCAAATCTCCTAATTTGCAAAAGTTCCCTTTGTTGAATCATTTCTCTGTATTTAAATAGTATTATCCTGTCTTCTTTCTCTCATCAACGTCAATCTATACATTTTTGCTATTCTTTGGTGTTTTTATCCTGTTAACGATTCCCAATGTATTCCACTAGTAGCAAGACCTACCTTTGATTATTCACCATTAACGACAACCTATTGTCACTATTCCATTGCTCTATCCGTTCAACTATTTTAGCATCCACGCACGCCCTGCAATTATTACTGAAATCTAGATGAGGGAGCAGTAGGTGCACAATCAGTATAAAATGTGACCCATCCTGCGACTAAACTAGAGTAGCATTCAGCCGTACACACTCCACACCCGCTTCCATATGATTGTGTGTTATATGGGGCTAGTCTCGGGGGGGGGGGTAACCACACCCACACCCACCTGAGCAGCTAGGTCTAGTCGCTAAGACACCCCAGTTCCCAGGTATGCTCTTGTCATGTGCGTGTGCGACATTCATAAATCCATGATTTTTATTGTGTTCTTGCAGGTATTGTCTATAGCAGATTTACCTGCAAGCCCATACTTTTGATTGAAATGCCACAAGCCATCATGCAGGTCGGTTCTAGTAAGTGCTATTGATAATTGTAGAAATTTAGGCACTTATCACCCTAAGAGTTATGTCAATACTAGATTCCTTAAAAATGTGAGTTCACTGGGAGGGATATTGATTGCTGTTCAGTAGTGGATCGTTGTGCGCAGTCTTTTAGGAATGTGCTACATTCTACTGATGCCACAGGACTTTAAATACTACTAATCTGATAGTCTTCCTCCTTCCTAACGTCCTTTAGACTGTAAGCGTGTGAGTAGGGTCCTCCTTAACTGTCACCGTTTTAAGTATGTAATTTTTATGCTGGGGAAAAAAAAATATTTTGGAGCTATATAACCAATAAATAACAGCCCTTTTTCACTCATGAACAACCCAAGAGCTTTATTCTAAGCCCCCCCCCCCCCCCGTGCTGGTGGAGCCTCTCTGTACTTCTGGTATTGGTGACAAAACAATTTAAAAGAACATAACTTAATTCAGTATGCCACGATATAAAATTATGTGTGTAAATTGTTGGTTTACTGATTTAGTATGAGTCAGGCACTCCTGTATTAGAAAATTATTTTTCTGAGTGTAAATATATACAAGGTGCTGCTTTGCTTGCTGTTGTATCTGTCCATTCACAAAACAAAATGTCTCCTAAAATAGTATTATGGGGGGGGGTTGCATACAAAGCAATTCTGGTGCAAAGTGGTCTTGATTGTTTATTTGCCATGGCAACCATATGTTTTATACTAGGTTCAATTTGTATACGTAAACTATGACAAATGCAGCATTCCTGTCTGAATGTGGTAGCCTAGTCTCCCTATTCAGGGTCTCTTACCCATATTCTGCAGACTATACAGCGTCAAATGCTTTCCTTGGCCATCATTACATGGCTGGTTTTTGAAATGCGACTGGAGTTTTTGTTAAATCATTTTGAATCAGAATACCGAAGGTCTTTCATATCACTGAACGCGCTCTGTACGGTGAACACCGCAGGAGAATTCCACAAAGTGTGCCGCCTTCATTTCTTGCTTTATATCTCACTTTTTTCTCATGAATGCCTATGTTTCAAACAACTAATGTAAGATGTGACCTTTTTATATATATTTTTTTCCAATTAAATGTGTTGGAAGATAATTCTGCCTTGTTTAAAAGAAAACTCTTTTCACATAGCCAAGGCTGTGATTACCTGAACAAGGGATCTTTGTCTTCACTGTTTGATACATATTTCAAAGACTAATGTAGGCTTTCTTCTAACAATCTTAGGATTGTTCCTTGAGTGTTTTGTAGTTTTTTGTAATCATTTTTCACTTTATAATGTGAACACCCTCATAAAAATCCTTTGTGGCTTCTGTCAAAAAATAGCAAGTATTTGGTTACCTTACATTGATGGTAATTATTTTTGTCTGAAACCTTTTTAACTCCACAAAATTAAAAATTATATGAATTTAATATAATCATAGGTTAACATTTGTGTGGCGAATTAAAAGCCATACAATGTATTTTAGCTCTTCTAATGAGTGAAATACTATTCTTTTGGATTCTTCATGTTGTTTAGTTCTGTTCTGTTCATTTAAATGATGGCCTCATGACATGTCACTGGTATAACACTGGAGCCCAAATGGAGATGAAAAGGGTAGCTGTGTATACATTTTGAAGTGATCAATGATGCATTCTGCATTCCTTCAATGATCATTTTGGTAAAATGAGCAGCATTCATATAATTAAATCTGCCTACCGATGTTCATTGGCATTCAATCCAGAATTGTCCTATTGTGCTTTTGGCACGCTAGCGCTCTACATGGACTGGAGTTGAGAAAGGGTAGGGACTGCAGTTTTTTTTTTCTTAGGAATACTCTCCAGATAGTAGTATTTTTATTGTTGTGTGAAAACCACTGTTTAAAAAAAACAAAACAAGTTACTGGAATTTCTGATACACTTTAGAAATAAATTATTCCCATGAATTCTGGACAACTGTCAATAAGTAGGCTGCGCATGTTTTTTTGGAAACAAAATATTTAGACATGGAAAAAGCTTGAAGGATCATAAAATGTCCACAGAGATTGAGGTGAAGAAATCATTCAAAGTTCCACCCTGGCCGCATCAGTGAAGCCATTTACTTTATTAAAAGAGGTTGGCGTGGGAGTTTGGAATAGATCAGTTGCAAATATTCTGATTTTATTTAATAGTCTAAATACAAAGTATGATGGCTGTTTTCATAGTTACACCACTTGTCCTTGGATTTGTTGTTATGGTGGTAAGATTGCATTTTAGGCTTTGCGCCAGAATCTTTTTGTGCATAACCTGCTATATGCCAGTGATTCCACCTCTGTATTGTGCCTCAAATAAAAGCAACAAAGAACCCTATTATAAAAAGGTTCTGATTGGATAAAGCTGTAATTTTATTATAATTATTTGAAACAATTCTAACAGTTAAGTTGCATTAATCCCCCTCCAATAGATGCACTGGTGAATTTCCTGTCCTTGAATACTTTTTAACGCATTTTATTTTTGCTTTTAAAACTTTAGAAAGGTGAAGCCCCATACAAAGTGAATAAAATGTCTATTTGTCCAAGTTCATGTGTCTCTGATTGAAGTATAATGTAATTTTTTTGTGTCTGTTTCCTTCTTAGATGCTTAAAACCTACTGCTCCTTCCAATTTATTTCAGTTTCTCCTGCTTAAATGATGTGTATTTCTTCCTCTGTTGTCTGTGACCTCCTGAAATTGCTTGGCTGCCTTTCTTTTTATGTCTTGACGAGGTACAAATTCTCATCTTTCCCTTTAAGCTCCATACTCTGACAGCTGCCATAATATATATCTCTATCTATCTGTTCTCATCTCCAGCTCCTTCCTTGCTTTCATCCTTTATCAGTGATAGGTGTTTTTATATGTGCCATTTAACACACCTTAATCTATTTACTTAACAGCGTCCTTGCCACTTGCGTACGTAGCCTTAGATCTGTACAAAGAATTTTTGAATCCCTGGCATATCAGCGGGTAGGCTATTAAAGGTACCTTCCTAGAGTTCAGATAACGATCCCTTTCTTCACAACTCTTGTAGGCTCATCATATACTGTTCTTGATTATGATCCCTTGTTTTACTATTACCTGTTTTCTTAACTTGTGACTCTTTGCTCGTTTTGCTATATAATGTCCAAGTCGCTTTTCTAAAACCCCCATAGACAATTGGCCATAGACAAAGGGTATTTGCTTTAGCTAGTTTATAAAGGTACCTAACCGACAACGTATGGTGACATAAGCATAAACAAAGGATTTTTTAAATTATTTTTTATGTGCCAGTGGTGAAGATAATGTGTAATCCGTTCGCCAGCGTTAGAGACTAGTACCAGGTTTAAGGATATTGGATTTATAGTGTTATCTGCGCAGGTAAAGTGGAGGGTAAAAATAGAAACCTAGAAACACAGAATTTGACAGCAGACTTGTAGTCTGCCAAATGTTCCTGCTGTAAAACTCAAACCTTTAAAGGAACCGTTTATTTCCTTGACATCCAGACTTAGACGGAATACGTATTAAAGTACTTTTGGAATACCTGTTTCTGAGGCTGCAGATTACCCCTTCTCCATGGTCTGATGATTCTTGCTGCTGCTTAACATATTTAAGTGTCTATGATGGCTGGAAAGCCCTGAAGAATAATAGAAAGGGCTGCATGATTGGACCAGTATTGACAGTGAGCAGGATAGGGTGAATGTATTAATGGGTTATTGGTATATATGTCATTTATATCCTGCCTTATTGGGAATCGTCATAAGAAGCTATTTATGGGATCTTTTTCCCACCATTTTGGCCAGGATCATTTAATCAGAGAGGACGTCCCTTGATATGTTTGATACTAGCAGAAGTTTTTCTGGATATTGGATTCCTAGCAAATTTAAGCTTGGTTGTTGCACCAAGATTCACCTGCTCGAAGGAACGGTTTATCTGGTTTGTATAGACCACCGGTTCATCACTGGGGGGTTTGATGAACCGGTGGTGTATCAAACGGCTACCATTGGCATTTGGCAGAATATCCCTTCAGAATGTTTTGACCTCCCTTTCCATGTTGACAATGTTTACATGTACGCCCTTCTTGTGTTAATCTGCCTGACCGTTCTTTTTCAAGGTTTTAGTCGGGATTGTTTTGTAAGACCATATTATACGCATGTGTTATTGTTTTATTTTAATTTATCACAGTAATAAGGCGCTGCAGACGGCCACTTTCCAACAACCTCAAGTGTCAAGTTTTATTTAGGCTGTAATTTGTATTGAACAAGCTGCATGGAAGAAACTGTGCCCGAGTAATGTTTAAATTCCCTCAATGTATTAACTTCTGCCAAGTGGCTATTCAACCTATCTGCCATGTTCTCGGTTAAAAGAAAACAGATGCCATACAACATTTCTGACCTCCTCTGATCGCATCGTGATCTCTTGTGACATCAACGCTCAACAGAGTTGCATGGGTGATAATGCATTGTTCGTGTAATTTTTTTTTTTTTTTTGTGGCAAAACAGCTTTTGCCACATTTTCGTAGAAAACCAGGACATCAGTCAGATCACGTGGTTGGTACTGTTAACATCCAACTATTTGTACTATGCTGCCAGAAAACAAAATGTCGTCATTTTTGCAACCATGTTTTAATGCAAACAAATTAAATATTACTTTAAATTAACTAAGCTCATCTCATAAATAGTTAATATTCTACATTTCAATATTTAACGAAGAACTAATGAACATAACCATAATTGCTTCATGTTATTCCTGTTTATACTGTGGAAAGCCATTTTTTAAAATCTGTTTCTTATGCAGTGTGTCTCGGAGGTAAAATGCTAAGCCAAGAGGCCTGTATATGTCCATATGTTTCTATGTCCGATGAGACATTTCAATGCTAGTTATTCCTTTGTACCGTTTTAATTTATGCAGGCAAACCAGCAAAGGAACTCTTTTACATAGTGAGACATTTTTTAATAACATAACGTGACCTTCAAAGGAATTGGCAATTGTCAACCTGGTGGCAAGCCTAGCCAGTATTTCCCTAAACACCTTTGGAAGCACTCTAGGAAGACCCATAAAAGAGAGAGAGAAAGACCCAGCATTGCATCTGAGGTCTTAATGTAAAATTGTGGCCGATAGATCTTCAAATCAAAGTCCTCCTGGGAGAAGTACTTCCCTTGCCATTTCTGATGATTAGCGCTGATCATGGACTCTGGGAATGCCCTGGTTGTTTTCATTGTAAACTTAGCTTTCCGGTCCAGCTAAAAGTGGGAATTGACGCTGACACAAACCTCTCCTCATTTAGGATCTCCACAGAGATCTCTACCACTTTTTCAGCTTTAATCCTGAAGAAGAATGCCCCATCTTGCCCATACCTTTTCAAAGTGTGTGAAGAAAACTAGAAAAATAAATTTTTGTAATTTACGGAAGATGGACTTTTCCCACAGTGTCATCCACTGTTAGTCTCATTAATGGTAAATGGGAAAAAGGGGGTGTGAGGAATCCATTCTAACTAAAGGAGTATCTAACCAAATTTTGTGAGATCTTATGGCAGACAAATCTGCCTGCAACATATGGATAATAAAGTGTTTGACTTCTAAGCACTCATTTGCAGTTTAATTCATTATTAACGTGAGACAAGACTAGCATATTATATATTGCACACGTAAATCTCTACTAATTGGATGGTAAAAAGTGGGGATTGATGCTGAGATGCTGGTAATGATTTAAGTGCCGTGGTGCAATGAGACTGTGCCTAAGGCGTATTACCAGGAGTGTGATAAGAGTGGTAGGGAAAGAACGGCTCTGCAGAATTTTGAACGTGCATCTTAATTATTGTGGAAATTACTTTCAAAATTAAGGCTAATAATCGATAATAATGTCTCTAATAATGCTCAATAATTATGTATGCTTTATTACATTTTAAGTTAGATCTTACTGCATACAAAGCTTTCGAATAGAACCTTAAAATCTGATTAAAATTAACAATATAATACAGCACTCATTTTCGATAAAATGCCATTCGTAAGTGTTGTAAATTTGAATTAAATGTTTCAGATCTGCTCGACGAATGAGGTTGTGGTAACAGCCCCAATCGGTTATAAATGATGACACAAGAATATGGATTGTCTGTATAGCTGTGATTTACCACTTTACCTTGATTGTGTACAAAATGGGAACATAGAAATTTTGAATTTGATTGCAGCTACGAACCACTGGGTTTATCTTTTCTGACCACTTTGTTCTTGCTATAAAGTCATCAACGTACCTGAGAACTTTCTGGCTCCAGGTACCCTTAGGGGATGCCGGTATGGAGTCCTGCTGACGTTGGTGGGCAGTTGAGTGGGGCTAGCACCACACGCAGGAAGAAGCCATTGTTTTAGGGGAAGTGGGGTGGAGTCCATGGTAACCCGGGGAAGTGGCACTTCACCTGCCTTGGTGAAACCCAGAGAGTTCCCAGGTATGGTCATCAAATAAAAAAATAAATTAATATATATATATTATTTATAATATATTTTTTTAGCCCTTTCTCTAGCCTTGTGTTTTGCATGGCGTATAGTTTTAGACTTTGATCTCTTGTCATCCTTTGTACTTTGTGAAATCCCTCTTGTGTTTAAAAGCTCACTTGTAACCCAGGGCCAGGCTGGTATTGGCAGCCCTGGCAATTTCTGATGTAGGTGAAGCCAATGTTTGGATATTCTTGGCCCCATGTTACTATCCATATAGAACGGGTGAGTATATTAAGCAGCCCGCCATGAGTGTGCTACGTGGCCCGTCAGGGCCTGCTGTAAACAAATGGGGGGGGGGGGTGGGGGTTATTCAGAAATTGTCACAATGTCCATTTTATAAATCGATTACACCAAAAGTAGATCTGTGATTTAAAATAACGCAAAATTATACTGTATAGCACATCCAGACTCTAATTTTTGCTAATCCATGTTAATTGTTGGAGAAAAAGTTCCCCTCGTGATCTTATTGGGTCATTTTTCCTGAATTTAATGAGGATAAACAAGTTAATATATCTTTCCTCATAGTATACAATAAGTATGTACTGCATATTGTAATTTGTAAACAGTCACATTTTTTATTAGAGCTGTAAATTATAAAACTTTGGGAAAATGATCTATTTTGTTAGTATTCTTGCTGGTTCTAATAGGTCTATCTGCTTCAAACCTAACTTTGAACCATATAAATGTAGATGTTGCATTCTTTTGGAATACCACATTTGTGAGTATAATAGAATAGTATTATAAAGTAGCAGTGTCGCTGAAATAAACCGGCTAAGTTGGTCAAAAATTCATCCCGTATGTTATACCAGTGTCTACATACCATATAAATAACCCAATATACTACTGGCATTTCCCTTCATGATTTCCCTGTTATTTTAACAACTTTATACATATTTCTAACATGTTTAATATCTGGCGCATGGAAAAAAGTTATAAACTAAATGAATCCCTTGTCAGATGAGGTGTTACAAATATAAACATGTGGGTTGATTTTTTTTTTTTTTTTTTTTTGTGTGCTAATTTTCATCACTAATTACTATAAAGCTGTCTTAGGTGGCAATAATGGAATTCTGGCACTCAGGCGGTTAATTCGCAGAGGTTTATTCATTTATTTATTTTGCTTTTTTTTGCTGGCATTTGAAATAAATATCAATTCTCCATGCCATCTTCAACTATCTATTACCGTACTGATATATCCCAAAATGTGTGATTTTGCTCATTGCTACCCGGATGCCTTCCTACTTAATTACTATTTTCTGTGCAGCAGAATGCAGATTCTGTTTTCCGCAGCTGATGAAACATCTGTGCCAAAGTTAAATTATTACACAAAAGGCTCATCCGTGGTACAGTGAGCACAGACCGAAGACCAAAAACAAGCACGAACACTAAGGCGGGAATTTGCTTGAACCAAGATGTTCTCCATCATTATAAATATGGAAGTGCATGAATACTCTAGTGATTACCGGTTATTGCAAGATCCTTGGCTGATTGTAAAGAATTTGTTACAAAGTCAGATTTGTTTTCATCCAGCTTTTTTTTATGGATTTAAGCACTCAAAACCAGAAAAAATACGGCATTAAAAATATACAGCTTCAGAAAACGATCCTAAATCACATTCTAAAACACATAACCAAGAATAGCAAAATAAATAACCCATGCCTTCGTAAAGAAGCTGTAGAAAAAAAAAAAGGAACAAGTGCATCCATCTGTTCAGTGTATAACGTTTTACCAAAAGAAATCCGTAAGAACAGAACTGTAAATTCTAGAGCTTAACTAGCTCTGTTTTATATCTGGTATATCTACATGCCTGATAATGAATACAATAAAGCAACCTGTCATGATCATTTTATTTTGTGATCCTGGTACGTGTTTTTTTTTTTTTTTTTAATACAATGGGTGTTACATGGTAATGGGAAAATGTGTGACTAGTATTGTGCACATTTTAATAATTTAATATAAGTGTTCCTGACCAACACCTTCGCCTGCAAAACCTTCATTCTTATGGTATCCCTGACACAGCTCTCTCCAGGTATAAACCCTTCCTCCCTGTCTCCTTCTGTGTCATGCCTCAGAACTTGGTTCTAGGGCTTCTCCCCTTATTTAGCTATATCTTTTGTCTTCTATACCAGCACCACCTATACAACAATATATATCTTTGACATATTGCCCATTCTTCTAACTCACCCTGCAAACTGACTCTCTTAAATTGCATCCTTGATGTGATCTCGCTACATAAAGCTAAACATTGACTACACTGCCTTGGCATTGTATTCCACTCAGATCTCGCCAAACTCTGTTGCCTTCTCCTGAAAAGTATCACTATCAATTTCACATGCAAGATCTTAATAAAATACTAATTCATTCCCTTGTGATATTCTGTCCCTACTAACAAGCTTTACCCCTCTCCCTCCTTTCAACACTTCAATCCATTCTCCACACCTTTGCCAAGCTATTTTTTTCTGTGCCAGTCGCTGGTTCCCAATACCTTTCAAAATATAAACTCCTGACCCTTACTTACAGAAACTATAAAGTGACATTTCAGACTTGACATCTTCTGCAAGCTTCAGAGATAGCAGGAAGGGAAAGGGGAAATGCATATGTATCTGCATCCCCATGTTTAAAGGACTGCATTAGGTGCATAGGATATAGTGTCCTTTTTGGAAACATTGCGTAAGCTAGATCATTCCAAACCTTATTTCTTCCCATTGACTTTATCAATATTTTACTTGTGGTGTTCTCTGGAACTTCTTGTATTATTCTATTTGACTATCTCTACCCAATCCCTACTTACAATGTTCAAAAACCCCACCTATTCAGAGAAGCAAATACTCACAGCTTGCATTTTGAAAGAAATCATCCGTCTTTGAGATCTCCATGCAACGGACTCGTTACTAAAATCAAATCATCCTTGCCCAAGTCTCCTTCTGTCACTTTCCCCTTCAGCCTCCTAACATATTGTACATTTGCAAGGACAGGACCCCCATCTCGGTACCAGCGTGTTTCACCATGTGTTAATGTTGTTCATATTGTATTTTAGTGTTGTAAGTTTCCAGTTCACTTCCGTAACAGAATCTACTGGCACTCTGTAAGTAAATGTAATAATATGAACTGGTGAGGAAAGTCTATCTGAAATTTCTGAACATCATTCGTCTAGTCTGTTTAAACCATTCTATAGTTTTTGTTGTGAATTCTCTGTGCATTCACTACTGAAAACCACCATGAGCATCATACTCGTATAGTTGAAGGGTGCAAGTTTAGGTAACCTTGTTGTTCTAGTAAAAAGAGCTACAGTCCTATGCCTTAAGTGATGCTTTTCCTGTTCTCTGCCGCAGTCATTTTAATGATGGAGGTAAAATAAGATTTCAAGGTGTGGCTTCAACTATTCTTCTCAATTAAACCATATTGTAAACGCATTATTAGAGACATTTCTCTTATTAAATACCTAAGTCCCCAAGACCTAATAGAGCTATACAGGCGGTATTACTTTATGCAATATATTACACGTGTATGGTAATATTAAATCACTTGACTTGGTTTCCACTTATATGAATACCTGGGAACTTCTGGGCTCCGGCTACCCAGAGCCTTTCCTTGCGGGGCGCGGCCAGGACTGCACACTGGGTGTTTCCGCTGACAGGGTGGTGGTGGGGGGGGACCCCATTTAAAGGAAAATAGGCGGGGAGCGGGGCATCGCGCGGCCCGGCGAAGCAGCGCTCACCTGGCAATGTCTGGGTCAAGCCCGGAGAGTTCCCAGGTATGCTTATGTGGAAGAAATGCCAATCATGTTTTTTTTTTTTTTATTAGTATTCACCCATTTTTTATTTTATTTCTAATATTGTGTTTAAATGTATAAATATGGTTTCTAACAAAATCCTTCTTTGCCTTGAAAAAAATCATTCTCATTTATGTGGGTACACTAGACGGAAAAGAGAGAAATAATTATGGACTAAAGAACGTCAAACATAGTTCGCTATCGTCCTGTATCTGCTAACCTTTTCCGCATATCCTGCAAGCGGTATTCAGTGGTGTGTTCTTAAACTTCTCCATATCAAAACGGATCAGGTTTGTAGTAATTACTTGACCTATCTTTGCTAAGTAAAGAGTAACTTGTCATATGTCTTGATATCCAGAAATCCTGCAGGGATCAGGACAATTGCTGAAAAATGCAGTGGTTGCTTAGGTTTTGCTTTAGTGCTTCATAAAAGCATTTATTACCAGTGTTGGCTTTACAGACTATTTTTCCCCCCACAGATCTTTCTTGTTCTGCTGCCTATTCTGCCGAAGAAGACATCCAGTCATATCAGGTAAGATATTACAAAGAGTAAAGAAATCACTGAATGCATACGTTACATTTTTGTATACTCTGTGTGAACCAATTTCCAACTTGGAAATCTAATTAAAAACCCTGAACCTAAAAGCCATCGGAGGGTCTGTAGTTTTGGTATTTGTCAGGTATGTTCATTCAGGCAATAAATGCATTCTCTGTAGTCCAAATACTATAAAACTCAGAGTTGACTTTTTTTGTCCAAATAACCTTGAATAGATAAAAGGATTACTATCGTTATCACTGAAAGCATCCTTTAACCTTGTAGGCGCCACGATAAATTACTGTGCTGGATGAGTTGCGCAGAGCTCTCTAACATGTGAGGCACTAACACTTGCTTTGCATCAGTTCACTAGTAACATAAAATATATGTTCCAAAGTAACATGAGCTCCTTGAAGCTGAGAAGAACCTTGAAATATACTTCACGTTCTGATTTATGTATTTATGCTGCAACATTAAAGGGATGACTTTTTTTGTCTGTACTCCTTTTGTATTGTATAGATAGCTGTGTGTGTGGATGTTTCAAATATAAAAGATTCACATAAACTGTATTTTTGTTTTTATCCAGGGAGCCTTACAGACACAAAGTGTACATTTTGGGATATATGTGTTAAAAAGGACTATAGCTATGGTTGTATAATCTGTAAGCTTTTAAACCCTGATTTAAGAACAGGTTCAAAAAAATGTATAGCAAATGCTTTTGGGGAAAAACATGCTTTGTTTTAAAAGATCCCAGGAAGCCTAGTCAACAAATAATGCACACTTAAGTACTTTAATATGCATTCACTAAAGCTTAAGAAAAAAACCTGAAACTTATCTTTAGGAGAAGCCACAGCGCAGCACCTCTCCCTTGGTCAGATATTTTGTGTCACCGAATGTGTCAGTGGGTAGGAACTGGAATGTTGAGCGAGGCAAGGAATCAATCGCATTGAAGCAAGTACACTATGGTTGGACCTTGGATTTGATTCCAAACCAGCATAAACAACAATTCCTACTGTGGCATGGCAATTATATTATTATAGACTGTTAATGTGTAGTTCTTCCTCTGCCAGTTTTGGAGCAGCTGCACATCTTTGATGAATATTTAACTAGTTTTACTTAAAGTCATTCATCTTGCTTTTAATAAAGTGTCAGGTGAGGCAGGTTGAATAAAAAGAAACTGTCATACTCGATTATCTCCACTCTTAATTTTTCCATATATATTCAGCATATTTATCACTTCTTTCTTTTCTTCTATTTCTTTTCAAGTGTCTAGAAAATAAAATACCTCTTGTTTCTGTTATGCTGTGAAAACTGCTATGAAACATTTTAGCATGCTGCTATGCCCTCAGGCAGTCTGTTATAACAATATACACAACACAGGAGCTTTGTTACAACCTCTGCTCGGTCTGATAAGATGATTCCAAAGCAATCTTCACCAAGGGCAGGACTGACGATAAAAACAGCCCTGGACTTAATTGAACACCAGCCCCTTATTTAATAATTCCCTTATTCTTCACACAGCACATATCTGTAGGGACATAGCTTCAATTTATTTTTGTTCAGCATTCCCATAATAAGCATACCTGGGAACTTGTGGGCTCTAGCTACCTGGAGCTTACCCTTGCGGGAAGTGGGCAGGTCTAGTCACGTTGACATCTCTGGAAGCACCCCCATTTAAAGGATGAACACCCACAGGATTCGAGTGTTGAGCTGGTGAAGTGGTGCTTCTCCCGGGATTCTCCAGGGCAAACCCAGAGTTCACAGGTATGATAATAAACAACCTACCACTATCATAGCACCACCAACTTCATCTCCCTCACTTTCAATATCATGTTCCCCCAAAGACATTTTTAAAAAGTCTAAGTTTAAAATATAGGTTAACCGCAACTCCAATAAATTAAGATTTAGTTGACGGCCTCTTAATATAGTTGCTCTGCTTGGCCAAACTGACGCAAACTCAACAAAACACAAATTCAGCCACCATGATGTCCACTCACACACATCAATATGAATAGGTAGAAATGTGGCCTTCTCTTGTACAGAAGTTATTTTTTAAAAATTTTTGGCACGGAGATGAGCTTTGATCCTGGGAGGAGACTTGAACTCTACTGTTAAGAGGCGTTACTGGCGACTATTGTTATCATGTTCGCTAGCACTAAGGGCACTCACCGCAGAAGTTCTTCTGCCTGGAGAACCGCCAGGTAACTCGGGGCTTAGACGATCCCAATAGTGAGGAGGCCTCCGTGCTGGCAGAAAAAGGTAGGTACTGAGCTGAAGCAGCGAGACGCAGCAAGAAGCAGGTAAGTAGAACGGAGAACTCCAAAGTGTAGAACAGGATAGCCGAGTCCTTACACAACGCGGATAGCCAGACAAGCCAGGGTTCAGATACACGGTGCGGGTAGTCAGATGAGCCAGGTTGGTAAACAAGTCACAGGCAAGGGGTAGTCAAAAGAAGTACAGCAACAACTCACAGGCTGGGATAATGGACCGCAACAGGGTGATGGTGAAGAGTACTACCAGATTTTAAAATCCAGCGCCACTCAAAAACCATGCCCCCAACTTGCGTCAGGGGCGTGTCCTTAAACGTCCTCTGACCCACGGCTCCAGCCGTGAGAAATAGCTGCACCCCCAGTGAATCCTTCGGTGATCGCGAACCGGTAAGTAACTTCCTCTGGGGGTTCCCAGGGCGGGCAACAACCTTTATTATGTTGGGGAATGAGCGCACATGCCCGCCTGCCTGAAATGGAGCCCGAGAACTTCCGTGAACTGTAAGCGGACCTCTGCACACTGAGGTCCGGGACCGTGGCACCTCTAGAGCCAGGCAAAACTTCCGAAAACTGGCTTTTGGGATACAACTGGTATGACTCTTTGCACAACCGGAAGGCAAGGATTTTGCATTCTAATCGGTCCCATGTGCTATCTACTCTCAAATTTATGTAATTATTTTGTAATTAAAAAAATGCTTATACCTAATTTGGAATCAAGCAGGGTGCGAATTATCGCCTCAGACCATGCGTGGATATCTCTTGGTTATACTGGAGAAATAACAAAAGGGCGGAATCCATTGGTTTATTGAATGACATCTGAGAGCAAATAGATACACATCACTCTGTTTAAAGATAACCCATCTTCTATTCAGACAACCTCGTCGGCTCATAAAGCTGTTATCCAGGTTTGTTGATCAAGGCTGCTTCCCTGAAAAACAAAGCAAAAATGAAATGGTAATAGAAGATCCTCACTAACTTAGCAAAACGTTAACACTTTCCTAGTGAAATTTTTAAACTCCAGATATGCACCGTAAAAGATAGAGCTCCACGCATTACAACTTCAGGTCACTGAATGTATGCATTTGATGAGGTCAATAATAATAATAAAGCCCTGGGTCGATGTGAATTCTCAAACATCTATTCCAAAACAGTATGGAGATATACTTTCTCTCCACTTTGGCTATTTTTTTTATTTATTTTATATACTTGCACACATCAACATGCTTGGAAGTGATTATCTGTTTATAAGAAGATTCCATATAGATAAACGATATAAAATTTTTTTGTTTGTACCTCTCGTATCACATGTTTTTGTTTTGGAGGCGCTGTTTTGGAGGGTTTAGGACTATTTTTTACTCACATCTTGTAAAACTTTTTGGCTCACACACTATTTGTACACAATTTCTGCTGTTTGATGAATTTGGGTGTCTTGAGTGTAGTTTGTAGCATATTTAAATAGTGCTTATTGTCCATTTATTAAATTTGTTTTCAACCATGGTAGAAAAGCATCCAGTTTCCCAAACGGAATTCCTTTTAGGCCATACCAATACTACCAAAACCGGGGGAAACCCCAGAAACATGCCAAAACATCAGACCCATAACGCTACTAAGCATGGATGCCAAAATATACGCCAAGAGCTGAGCAGATATGTTATGTGGATTTCTACCAGCTTTATAACGTTGTGACCAAGCAGGTTTTGTTAAGAGCGGACAACCATCGGTAATACCAGGATGATATTGAACCTTCTACATAATGTTCAAAAATTGCCAAATCTTTTCCTATCATTATACACAGAAAAGGCATTTCCTGGCCTGCATTGTGGGTTTATGAAACAAACTTTCATGTCTTGGAATGCTTTTCATATCAGCAATTTTAACCTTCATCTGCCCAGGTTAACACTTTCCTCACTCTTACATGTAACGGCATTAGAGCCATTGGCTATGTCAGTTCCCAGAATGACAACTTCTCATAGATCGGCATACCCTTCCTCACACATTACCCTCCAAATTATCTCTGTTTGCTAATATTGTTCTCACCGTTAGAAAGCCCATCGGTCTCCCAAATATCCACCAGATTCTTGAGCAATTCAGCATCTTCATCATCTTACCATAAAGTTAATGTCACTAGATCAGAGGCTTTAGCTATTAATATAATTTCAAAAAACCTAGACCTTTTTAAAGTAAAATTTTCCATATGAATGGCGGAAATCCCTATTTTTCTTACCTGGGTATCCTTATCTGTCTCAAATACATGACCTAAATGTTAAGAAACTTATGAAATCAACACAATCAGATCTTCACAACTGGTCCATAACCTCCTGGTTTGGAAGAATGGCACTTAAAAGGATGGCTCTCATGTTTGTGTGTGTATGTATGTGTGTGTGGTACGCTCCATTCCAAAGAACTTACATGAGCATGCGTCACAAAATGTATTTTTTCAATTACATTTTTGTCTCAAACAATAAGTAGCTTGTAATTTCTATTAATATGTTATAACCCAAACACAAGGAATCTCGGATGTACATTATAACCATAGGGTGGCCCTTGTATCATGACTGTGCCCTCTTCGACTCAAATTCCTGATATCAAATTGGGACAAAGGTGGACTAGCTCTGTTATATTGGCCCAGTCTACTAGACAAATACCCTGACTGCTTATCATACTACCTGCGGCAAACAACAGAACGGCTCTTTGTTACTCACCTAGCTGGACAATTTGGCTAACGTAAGTTTATGGAGGAATGGACCCTCATTAGGATTCCCATAAAGGATCAGCTCAGTGTGGTGTTTTGAGCAGGGAAGGTCAAACAAAATATTATATGACTGGCAACCTCCAGGTCTGCAGATAAAAGAGCAAAATATACAAAAATGAGATAAAACAAGGTTTCTGTCAACGATAACCTATATTACGATATACAGCACTGTATTTTCTGCTCAAAGAGAAAAATATTTTTTCCATGGCACTAGCCCTTTAAATCAAAATAGGACACAGGGCTTCAATCATGGCTGTAACTCTGTTTATTGCCGATTCTCTCAACAAGACAGCAAAGGAACCGGGAGTAACAAACAGCTTTTTGCTCACTGCTGTACTTGCTCATATTCTCCAAAGCACAAAGGCTGTATGTAATACTGTTGCTAGTGTATTGAGTGGACTAACAATAAATTGAGTTCCGGCTATGATTTAAGCCCTATGTTTTATTTAAAATCCAGCTGGAGTGCACAGTCTTCTCCCTTTGTGTATGGTTGAATTGCCGAACAGTTGGGTTGGGAGTTCTCATTTGGTGGAGGTGAGGTATACTGTATCCATGTTGCTTGATGGCTTTTAACTTAGAGTTTTTTTCCACATACTTTAATAGTATGTGTGGTTTTCCACTAAACAGGCAGAATAAATGACAAAATGGTTTTAGTAGCTAATAAGGGCTAGATCTATTGTATGTACTTTAACATACTGCAACAGGAGGAGGTTTGGGGACATAGGTAATTGCTTCAAAGTGTGTCTCTCCAAGTTCTGGCTTCAGGAACTTACTACTTAGGCAACCAATTACCTTTTCCTTGCGGGTTTTGCTGAGCTTAAGGCAAAGAAGAGTTTAGGCACTGGATTATGGAGTCATAACCTGGGGTCTCAATATCTATGGTGGATGTAAACCTGAAGGTAGCCAGGAAAAGATTTGTCACTGAAGATGGTACAAGTCTTTATAGCAGGAAGAATGGGCAGATTAGATGAGCTGATGGTAGTTTCAAATTTGTTTTATCAGTCTGCTCCTTTCCCAAATTATCAGGGATACTTTTCACATGATGAGGAAGGAGTGAGCATTACAACAGGGGGTCTTTGCTGCTTTATTACTCCCCTGAACCTTGTAGCCAACCAGAATTGTATTATCACAATAAGCATTTGGGTCAGTAGCTATAAAATTTCTGTATGGAATCTATGAATAATATTTGACAGTTATATATGACATAATTGAGACTTCTATGGGTTGAGTCATCCTTAAAAACAATGAAACTGTTAACATTAAGGCAATTCTACATTTCGGCTATAACTTATCTTGAAAATTCCTTCACCAGTAAGAGCTTGAAAAATAATGCAAGTGAAAAATCCCTTCCTTCAGAGAAACATCACAGAAATGTGGCTCAACAGGATACTGTGTGGTATGAAGAATATTAATATTTTTCAATCAAGATTTGACATGTTTGGTTTACATGAACTCTTAATAATTATGACACTTGTTCAAAAAGTTTAAAGTTGCTATTCCACAAAACATTCATTGCATTTGTTAGTATGTTTGGCAAATAAACCTTAGAACATCTGACGTATCCTCATGTGATTAATCACCAAAAAACAACACGCATTTATAAACTTTAACAGTGTTAAGAGCCCGTGATAACTACATGTTCTGGGTAAAATTGATGAGACAAAATTTGCCACGATTAAAGGAACAGTTTACGGTCCTTCAGAGCCCTTCTAAAGAAAAAGGCATATTACAGTACGCTATGTATGGTGGCTGGAGTGTCCCTTTCAAGAATTATTCCTAGGAAAAATATGGATTTTCACCAGTACTTGAAATTATGGTTCTAAAGCTGCTTTTAGTTACCATAGTGTTTCACTAGGAGGGGAGCGGGATACTGTCGTTTATAGGATATGTAATTTAATTAAATATATGTATTAAAAAAACAAACAAACAAAACACAAAACATCCCCAATGCTTATGACCTTGTAACAATGTTTGCTCTCTATACTTCATTGAGGTGTGATGCTGTACCATAGCTTACATCCTTTTGTTCTTCCTCTTATGTATCTCTTTTATATAAATTCAGGAACTTCAATAGAATCTGAGTTACAAAAAAAACACATGATCCCAACAGTTGTGTGATATATATTCTTCTATATCATCCAAAAACAGTCTTTTCAAAGGCACATTTTAAACACAAGAAGGGAGTACAATGCTTATATGTACAAATATCTATAGCTTTAAGTGCTTCCTGTAGATTTGGCAGCAGCAATCAACATGTTCTCCAAATCACTTATACTAAGCTTGCAGACAATCATGGGAGTTTTAGTTAAATCTACAGCACCACATTTTGGCTACCCCTGTGCTAGAATCATAAACTCTATATTCCCAACTTTCTTGCAATAATAAAGCTATTTGTTTAGCATTATGCTAACCTTTTATTAAAAAAAGAGAATATTTTAGCTTTTGGTCACCATCGCTGAACAGGGTATTGATAGCCCACTTGATAGTTATGGGTCTTGAGCCCACTTTGCCATTAAAAGAACTTAAAACATACAGCACAACCACGTCCCCTTCCCACTCTACTTTCTCTGTTAAAGCTCTGTAAGGCTTCTGACCCATTAGCAAGTCTATTGCTACTGAATGTAATTGATATTAATGTGCATTTTTATAATAGTTTATAAAAGTGATAAATACATAAGTGAAAGAGATGATGAAAATTGCGTCACACGATGCAGCACAAACGTACGAAAACATCATACAATGTAGTAGTTTACTGAAAGATGTGTGGTTTTTACAGGTTTTCAATGAATGTGTCTGCTGCCCTCTAGTGTAATATTTCGAAACCCCAAACTCCCAATGTTTTGGTAGATACAGAAGATGCTTTCGCAAAAGTTGGTATTAGTTTAATTTAAAATACTCAGTATTCAGGATTTTATTTCCAAAATGCAGCTTTGCCACTAAAAGTGAAAACCATGGACTGCTTATGCCAGATATTGTAGAGACCCGTTAGCAGCAACTTTCAGTATTTAATTTGACTAGCAATGATATTGAAAAGAGGACTTGCTACCCAAAACTACTCATGACTCGCAAGTATCTGTTTGGATAAACAAGTACAAAATAGTCAAAATGCCTAGGATTTAATATGCTCCGATTGATGGTTGTGCAGATTTTAATTTATTTAGTTTTTTGTCATAGCTTTAGGATATAGGCAAACTACATGTATGTAGTATCTTTCATATCTATAAAATGGACAGTGCTTGACTATATAATAAGTAAAAGTGATTTCTGTCTAAGGTTAACCACATGATGTACAACGGCAGGACTTGCATTTTCAATGAGCAAGACAGCCTTAGTGTAGCTAATTAGACAACGGCAGTAACGCAATGCATTTAGGCATGTAGATGTGGTCAAGACAACTTGCTGAAGTTCAAACAGAATGTGGGATTTAAGGAGATTTAAGTGACTTTGAACGTGGCATGATTGTTGATGCCAGATGAGTTGGCCTTAGGGTTTTCACGCACAACCACCTCTTGGGTTTACAGAGAATGGTCCGAAAAATAAGAAATATCCAGTGGCCGGCAGGTGTGTGGACGAAAAAATGGCTTGTTAATGTCAGAGGTCAGAGGAGAATGGGCAGACTGGTTCGAGATGACAGAAAAACAACAGAATTAACCACTCGTTACAACCAAGGTATGCAGAATACCATCTCTGAAAGCACAACACCTTGAAGCAGATGGGCTACAGCAGCAGAAGTCCACACGGGTGCCACTCCTGTCAGCTAAGAACAGGAAACTGAGTCTATAGGATGACCAAAATAGGACAATGGAAGACTGAAAGAACGTTGCCTGGTCTGATGAGTCTCGATTGCAGCTGCGACATTCAGATGGCAGGGTCAGACAAACAACATGAAAGCATGGATCCATCCTGCCTTATATCAACGGATCAGGCCGGTGGTGGTGGTATAATGGTGTGGGGACGTTTTCTTGGCACACTTTGGGCCCCTTAGTACCAATTGAGCATCGTTTTAAACATGGCAGCCTACTTGAGTATTGTTGCTGACCATGTTTATCCCTTTATGACAACATGTACCCATCTTCCGATAGCTACTGCCATCAAGATAATGCACCATGTCACAAAGCTCACATCTTCTCAAACTGGTTTCTTGAACATGACAATGAGTTCAGTGAACTCCAATGGCCTCCGCAGTCACCAGATCTCAATCCAATAGAGCACCTTTGGGATGTGGTAGAACGAGAGATTCGCATCCTGGATGTGCAGCCAGCAAATCGTGATGCCTGCGTGATGCCATCGTGTCCATATGGACCAAAATCTCTTGAGGAATGTTTCTAGCACCTTGTAGAATGTATGCCATGAAGAATAAAGGCAGTTCTGAAGGCAAAAGGCAAAAGGGGGTCCAACCCGGTACCAGCAAGGTGTATCTAATAAAGTGGCCTGTGTGCGTGTATGTATGTATGTATGTGTGTGTGTGTGTGTGTGTATATATATATATTTATATCAGCCATAACATTATGCCCACCTGCCTAATTTTGTGTAGGTCCCCCTTCTGTGGCCAAAACAGCCCTGACCCTTCGAGGCATTCACTCCAGTAGACCTCTGAAGGTGTGCTGGGGTATCTGGCACCAAGACCTTATCTGTAACTCCTGTAAGTTTTGAGATGGGGCTTCCATGGATGCATCCTGGTGCCATGTGTTCGCCAGGTATGCAACGGACACGCACCTGGCCATCCATGTGATATAAAAGAAAACATGATTCATCAGACCAGGCCACCTTCCTTTGCTCCGTGATGCAGTTCTTATGCTCGCGTGCTGATTGTAGGCACTTTTGGTGGTCAGCATGTGCACCCTAACTGGTCTGCGCCTGTGCAGCCCTATATACAACAAACTGTGATGTACTGTGTGTGTTCCGACACCTTTCTATTAGAACCAGCATTTCCTTTTTAGAGCGATTTGGCTACAGTAGCTTGGTGGATTTGCCCATGTGCATCAATTTGCCTTGGCCACAGTTGACCCTGTCGCCGGTTCACCGCTTTTCCTTTCCCTGGACCACTTTTCATAGGTAATGGCCACTGTGGACCAGGAACACTCCCCAAAAGAGCTGCAGTTTTGTAGATGCTCTGACCCAGTCATCTAGCTCTAGTCAATCGAATCCTTATGCTCGCCCATTTTTCCTGCTTCTAACACATCAACTTTGTGGACTATATTAATATTTTGGGGCATTTTCCCCCTGCTCTACTAAAACAGTGATTGGTTTTGTCTGTTGCCTTAAAAAAAAAAAAACCTTCTGAAACTGAGTGATAATGGCAGTATGTAAATGGTATTTACTTCACACAGCATGACAATTTTGTTTTATTTGACTGTTCCTAATGTTGAAAAATGAAGTTGGCCACAGCTGGACTGTGCAGTGCGTTTCTGTACATTGTGAAACAGAAACAGTGTGCCCACGCCAAATGTTGGAATGATTTAGATGTTTCTTCTCTTCACTCATTTTGCGTTATGTTAAAAAATTAAACTATTAACATGTCTATTTTTGGAAGCATTCTTACCTTTTATAGCACTTTGTCACACCTGCCTACAACTTTTACACAGTAAGTACTATATGGAAATCTTGAAAAGTTGTGCAGGAAGAATTTGGTGTAACAAAGCTTGCCCAAGACGTAGTCTGAAGTTTCTGTAGACACCCTGTGGTCATGTGTATTATTGCATGTAAGAAAAGAGAAGTCACTCTTCAATTTGATGCTGTATATCAGTTCTTGCCAAGAAAATAAATATTCGTGCCGATGGAGCCTGTGGGATTGAACAGCTAACATAATAGATATCTTCACAGAGGGAAAATTAGTGTAAGAAAAGCCCATGAATCTGTTGAGCTAACCTCTAAAATTTGCTTGCCATAAAATAATCATCGCATTTGTAAAGATCTGTTTTATCTTATGAAGAAATCCACTAAAATTCTGTTGAAAAAAAAATGCAGAAGTTGTTGGTAAATTAGCCCAACATGGCAAGTTTCAGAATTTGGCTTCTAATTTACAATCTGCCAACAGTATTAAGAGTACGTAGTAAATCACTCAGGCAGAGCACACATGCCTGTTTACCATTCTTTTCACCATCGGCAGATTTCTTTTCTTGTTGTATGTTGTATAATACATTGCTTTATTATTTTCTGGATACATATTTTGAAGTCTGTTTTTCTAAAAAAAAAAATGTTTCTCTTACAGAATTCGGGAAAAAACGCTAAGAAAAACTTGGGTAAGGAGCTCCAATGCATCTGTTCACTATTCATCTTGTGTCAGTTTCTCATATGATAATGACATGTTGATTATTTAAAAAAACCCAAAATAATACATTAATACATTAACACCATGTATTAATATTTTAGTAAAAGATAAGAAAAATTAGCAAACAAGATAAAAAAGGACAGGTGCTGTTAAACTTCGAAAAAACAATAAACAATATCTCTAGCACATAACACAAAAAGACCTTAGCGGGTCTGCTTTTGTTCTTTTTCCTCTTCAGGTTCCATTTCTTAGCATGATCCACAATTTCCATGCAACTTTAAAAAAAGAAAATAAATCTGTTTCCCTTCTACTTGTTTTTAATCAGTTTGACTGTAGGTGAACCTACAATCAGGCCTTGAGATCAAAGGAGATGAATATGTAACAGATCTTAATAAGAAGATATGGAGATTATTATATTTAATTGCACAAATACAACATCTACTCTATTGCAAAGTCAACACCAGCTTTTTAAGTAAACGTGGAGCCGATAGCATTAAGTTTCTGAGCTCTATAATTATGGTCTGTTCCTAAAACCACTTTAGTCAGTGAATTGTTATTTTTAGTGCGCCCGCTAATAAGGCAGCGCTGTACAACTTAATTGAGGAAGTTAACACAAAAAAGAAATATACATTAAGACATACAAATACATTAGGAGATGAGAATCTTGTCCGTGAGCTTGCTATCTAGCCTTTTGGTACTTTTATGCAAAGTTAGTCAGGAATGGTGGGCTTTTGAGCTTGAGAGCTTACAATCTGAAGGAAGGGTATAGGTAATCGAAACAAAAGGAGGGCACAAAATGAGTGGAGCTCTCTTGTAGCAGTAAGTGGGGCTAAGTGGTTTCAGCATGCAAAGAGGATGTGTAAATAAAATAGGAAAACTACAAGAAGAAAGAGATAATTGAGAGAGTTTATAAAGGGGGGAGAGTTCTGTCTGTAGAAGTCCAGGGGGGCGGGGGATCAGGACAAAGGAATGTGCAAAATTTCAATACCAACATTTGGCCAAAAAGAAACAATGTCCCCGAAATGCCTCTTTGGTACATATACAGGGAAATATGCATAATTATCCAAAAAATGAATTAAGAAACGTGCTTACTGATATGGCATAGTGGTCCACATGAGATTAAATACCTTTTCAGTTTTGCAAGAGCTTGGCTTGACATGGTAGTAAGCAGGCTGTTTGTTATAATGCAGGAATATTAATTATGCCACCGAAATACATATAGCAACTGTGTGGAAACCGTTTCGTTGCACGGTGTCAATTTTGTTCCTGATTTATAAAGCTTATTTGTTCCTTTTTAAATTACAGAACTCAAAGAAATAATTTTCGTGATACAAAGTCAAAGTCAATATTTTCACAAGAAGAAAGCAGAAGATTTAAAAGAAAATATTTTAAAGCAGGCAGCTGGAATCAGTAAGGTAGGTTCCAAGTGGATTTCACCTGTATGATACTTAAATGACCTGTTTTGTATAAATCCAGTAGAGCTATGTACCGTATAACTTTCATTTTTCATGCTCCTTAATGTTTCAGATGTGATACATAGAGGTTTACAAAGGGCTACCCCATTGATCTTCTTGCTTGGCCCTGCAAAATGCTTAGGTATATGAGTCACATTTGGTTGAACTTTGCATAATGTAAGGTCTGCCCAATGCTTCTCGCAGGGCTGTCTCTATGTATCAACAATCGTTGAGCTGGGCAGAAACTGTCCTGTAGCTTACCTGTAAACTGTCACTTTATTGTATGTACATAGATACATCACCGGAGACTAATAAAAAAAAAAAAAAAAAAAAAAAAAAAAAAAAAAAAAAAAA
>VKOC01023882.1:0-13494 GCA_009364415.1 Spea multiplicata
TATAGCGGCAGGAAGTGGGCGGAGGGTAGGCAGGGACTGGGCGGAGGGTAGGCAGGAAGTGGGCAGAGGGTAGGCAGGAGTGGGCGGAGAGTAAATGAGGTGGGCAGACCATAAGGAAGCAGCATTTATTGTGTAGATTCCCCGTAGATTCTCACAGCACCTCCCTGTTACCCGAGTCAGGCTCACTAATTATTGAACTTCTCCACGAACAATATAAAAATATTATTTATTTCTATCCATTTTCTTCTGGGGATCACCCAAATGTTTTCTACCATCCAGAAATCGACAGCCCCTGGGTACTGATACCTTATTGGTGTCTAGTGTTTAGTGGTCTTCTCATGACTTTTTTGTGTGGTTTGCCTTTAAAACGGGTTAATTATCACACAAGCTAACAGCGGATTATTAACGTTACTAGAGGTCTCCTGGCACCTGGTGACCCACCACCCGTTTTATCCGGTCATTTCCCACCCTTTATTTTCAGAGCCCCCCACTTTCCATCCAGCCCCCCGTGGGCTTCCATGTATTTGAGCGTTTCTATCATGGTGTTCCGAGAGTAAGCTCTGCGTGTGTCGTCGTAGCGATGGAACACATCTGTTGTTCTGCAGCGCATCAGGTTCATGTGAGTTTATCGAATGTATTCACGTGCTGCAAACGTTCTTATAATTAATGGGAATGTCACAGACAGACGTGGATTTTGACAACAGATATGAACCATTTGGCAGTCTATTTTCTGGAAAAAGCACACATTTCGTATATTGTAACCTTCTTTGGAGAGTTTTATATGTCTACTCCAGGCATTTGGCTATTCTTCTACAGTATGAGAACTCAGACACCTCTTCTAAAAGGCTATTCCATGCCTACACTACTTCATAAAAAATCTTTGCTCACTCAAATTTGACGAATGACCATACCCGGTAACTGTGAGTTTTTGACCTGACACTTTGGGTTCTTACCCCAAACCTCAGGGTGAATGGGCAAATCCTCAAGGTCACCCAGTTTAAAACCGACTCTTTAATATTCTACCCAATTGGTGCATTCATGACTGCTTCCCTGCTTGACCACAGGTGACATAATTTAAAACATCTCTACCTCCTGACAAGCCATGGATGTCATAAAGACACCATTAGCGCATCACTCATCTGGTTATTTGTAGTGGGCTATTAAAGGGTTAATATTTGGGGAGTAGGGTGCTTCAGAACGCCGCTCTTGTGACTCTGAGTTTTCCGTTGGTGACCCAAAGAATCAGTTCTTGATCCGGAGTCTCCGGGCAAAACACGGAGCGCTCCCAGGTACGACCGTAACATACTGGCAGAACGGTTCATAGTCTTAGGTGTGATCATAGGAGAATAAGAAGGAGTCAACTCCAGACCCTGAGGATCTGCCCCTTCTCCCTGAGATTGGGGCAAAATCCGAGACTCGTGGTCAAACCCTTTGAATTCCCAGGCGTGGTGATGAGTATAAATATATCAGCTGCCTGAAGCCCTAGAGCATAATGGGAATTAATTCAGCGATACTATATATAAAATACATTCAGAAGCCTGGGGTACACAGAGGGGGATGAGAGGGGAAGAGAGTAATTATTAAGAAGTCACAATATACAACTGCCGCTGCGTACAGCCATTATATGTGTTTGTATTTAAACCATCCTTTCAAGAGTAGGACCCCCAGTTTGGGCAGGAAGCCCCCTTATTCCTCTTCTGTAACGTTGGTACCAATACCCATGTTGGCGGTGATTTGAAGCTGATATAGAGGTTTATCCGTACAAATGTCCCATCATCTTTTGTCAAATACCCAAGCGGGATTGGGCGAAATTCTGGATTTCTGGATCCATAAAAGCTGTACCGATGTATATCGGAGCTCCTGCCTCTTTGGTCTCCAAAACTACAATGGAACTTACACTTTGGATTTGGAGGACTCCTGTAAGAAAGTATCCGCATGACGCGAACCACACCGTGACTTCTGCTTTCCTATGTGACATCGGTGACTTCCTTTGATGGCGGCAAAAAGATTTATGCCTATGCACCCATGTCACAGGACGCTGCAGGAGGACAAACAGCCACAATAATCCAGAGACGGCCTGTTTTACGTCACATTCCAGCAGCTTAGCCTCAAAACAAGCTCAAAGGTCATTGGCATGTCATGAAGGTCATTACAGACTTATTTACAACAAGATTGTGTTGGGAAGTTTTTCCTAGAAGATTCTTTTCCAGGTCAATTAAGATCCATAAAACATCCTGTTTACATTTTCTGCATGTGGTGAGAATTTTTTTTTAAGAAAGCAGCGATCTATGGGGTCTTACAACATCCATATAGTGCCACTTTCCAGCTGAATTCTTTCCCACAGTTTCTTAGCTTGGAATAAACACTATACTCTCTCTCATTCTATTTCTCATTCTCTCTCATTCTCTCACTCTGATTTTCCTCTTGATGAAAAAAATAAACTCATAAAAAACCTATTATAAAATAAGGGAAAGATATCAGATGTTCAAAATACATAAGTGAGTGATAGTTATAGCTTATTTTTTTTAGCCTTTATCGTTCGTACATGTTTAAGAGTAATGTCGGGGGTGGGAAAGATTGTATAACTCATGTTAATGCAAATGATAGGTGAGTGGTCCCTTAAATTATTCATGTTGTCCCCTATTGCAAATGCAGAATCCCCCCCACTATAAATTTGCCTCTTTTCCCCCCCCAGCAACTTGGTTTGCAGGAGAAGTCAGCAGGACCGCCTACCCGCATCCTGAAAAGGGGGAGAGCTCCGGGTACCTGGGGCCTGGATGTTCCCAGGTACGGTGAGCAGTGCTGGCCCACTCCAGAGTTCCAGGGGAGGTCTAACGAGACCCCGTGTGTGCACGCGCAGAAATCGTTCCCATTCATTTCAGTGGGCACGCTTTCCTGCCACCGACTACCTTTACGCAGCCCATCTGTGGCCTGGAAACGGGATCACGGAGGGAGTTGTGTTTATTTCTTTAACGGGTTTAAGAGTGCATATAAAGTACTTATAGAGCGCATTAGTATGAATTATTTGTTGGTGAGACTGCGTGTGACACGCAACTGTCTGTCTAATTACATAAAGCATAATATAATATTTATTAATAATACATATCTGCTAAGTATCGGAGAGCCCTCTTCTGCATCAATGCAGACACTTTACTGAAGCAGTCATCGAAAGTCTCTATGCTCTGAATCTGTGTTGTTATTCCTCCCCATTGACTTACTACTGCCCTTTTGCTGGATATTATTACGGAAGGAGCTGTGTGGCAAATGGTGGCAGAACGAGCCAACGCTCCTGCCCCTCTCCTCACATGTCAGGTTCCGTAAAGGTAAAATAGTACCCTAAATGTAAACCACATGCCTCTGAAAAAGCCCCATTCATCCAAAAAACACAAGTTTTAGGTGTTTAATAGATGGGTTTAGTGCAGCTAAAAGCTCTGCGGTTGGCGTTTCCGCTTTCCTCGTTTTGTACGGTCTTAATGCTCAGCGTTTGTCTTCTTGTTAGTTTGGGTTAAAATAACATAATGTGGCGGATTACTGGCGTTAGAAGGAGACGGCTTTTACTTTACTCGCTCGCTGGGTCTTACTGTAGCGGAATCGGTAGACACGAAAACAAGACTGTGTGCTTTATCCGGGAAAGATAACAGGATAGAGTTTCTGCCTAAACTCAACTTCTCCAGAGCTCTTCCAGATGTAAAGCACTTGGGTTCAATACGGTACAAAAACATTGTGTTTCCTTGTAGATGTAGACAAGCCATTGAGGTCTCCTTCTCAATCAATCACATGTGAGCAAGTTAGACAAGTTCATTTAGGAACAATAGATGAGATTATTCGCTCCTAAGGTTCGGGCTCTACTTTCAAAAACGGTTCTTCCTACAGAAATTATAAAATTAGATTTAAAGGGATCACTCGGATATCATGTATTAAATCCATAGGACGGCCCTCCTGCCCTGCCGGTTACTCCCGGCGTCCGGCCTTCCATGCAGTGCTTTTCCCCAGCTGCGAGAGGACGATTCACCGGGAACGCGTAAAAAAAAATTAAATGGTTTTCCTGGAGAAAAGAAAAAAACAATGGAAACCCGGCTGCTCCTTTAAACACTCGCAGAGACATTTCAAAGTTTAATGCGTGTCCCGGGCTGCGGAGGAATTATTGATGAAGTCCTAGATAAGCGTGCGCGATGCATGTGTGAGCGATCCCCGCGGTACACGACGAGAGCGAGTGCTTAGAGTCGTCTTAGAATTTTCCATACAATGTCTGCTGTGTTCATTAACGTCAAAGCGAAGCGAACAAATCACGAGCAGGCAAAAAAAAATCTAAAAAATACATGGCAGCGGCACGGCTCTTTGTGAGTTAGTGGATGTGACGTTCGCTCGGAGTCTATATAGTCGGCCAAATGTCATCTGAGGCCAAGGAGCCGCTGGAGACGGAGAATACCGAATTGTTCAATGAATGGGAAAAAAGTGCCTGTTATATCGTCTGTCCCGGCAAATCCCCCCGCGCGTTATCTAGAGCGCCATCGCCCGGAATCGCTCTAACGGGATTAACCTTTATATTGACCCTTTGGGTACTGGATAAAAATTGCTGGCCAAGCCATGAGGGTGGATGGGTTATTATTACTCATATCATATTGGAGTAACTGGGTATGCCCGGCCGCTCGGAACATAACGCGCGGCCTCTCGGATCCAGCCGTCGTCAGGCGGCCACTGGCCTTAAAGTGACAGGGCCGCCTCATTCTCGCCAGTCTGACCCTGGGCAGGACCGCTGTCTTGTTGGGTAAGCTGTATGTTTAAATGATTCTAGCAAGGAGTAATAATAAGTATGTATGTTGGTAGAAGGAACAACGTAACATGTAACAGGGATCATCGGCCAACTAGGGAGATCTCCCTGTGAAACATCGTATATCATTCTCGCTTCGGTTCATCACAGGTAAGTCTTTTAATTGTTTATATTAAAGAGCACATATATTTTTTATATGCTCTTTAAAGTGTAGTCTACCTTGTGGTAGATCTAGCAAAATGAAATGAAAATACACCAAGAAAAAGAGAAAAAAACGCTAGTAGACACCGATAAACCTTCCAATGAAGTTTTTAAGTGAGGAGAAGCATTGAGGAGGACCATAAAATGAATCATTGGCAACTTATTTCTACACCATGTTGATGAATGAAATGTTATTTTGATGCGGGTCCATTCTGCGCCATGTTGATGAATGAAATGTTATTTTGATGCGGGTCCATTCTGCGCCATGTTGATGAATGAAATGTTATTTTGATGCGGGTCCATTCTGCGCCATGTTGATGAATGAAATGTTATTTTGATGCGGGTCCATTCTGCGCCATGTTGATGAATGAAATGTTATTTTGATGCGGGTCCATTCTGCGCCATGTTGATGAATGAAATGTTATTTTGATGTGGGTCCATTCTGCGCCATGTTGATGAAAGAAATGTTATTTTGATGCGGGTCCACTTTAAATGATATCTGTCATCAAAGTAGAGACGTAGTTTTCACTAATGGCTTTAAATGGCCCCCCGAATAGTTTCACAGATAAGAGATTAGTGGCTGGCATCCCCTCTTTATTAATCATTCTTGCTCTGGAATGAAAGTCGCTGCTCAGTGAAAGGGCGAGTGTTTGGCCCCGAGGTGGATTTTGCTGACAAAGACCGCTTGACATGCAAGACAAGCATTTCGGTTTGTATGTGAGATTCTGTATTCAGCGCTTAATAGCCGTTGTCAATAAATCCCACGGATAAAGCCTTATTATCTGTTGAACTCGTGGCCCATTTAAATGTATCGGCCTCCTCCAAAAGCCTCGTTTGTATGAGCTGATTCCGTGTTCCGAGCCTTTAATTGTTGCAAAAAAAAATATTATAAAGCGAATACAAAATATCTGTGAACAGCCTTTGAAGGTGCAGCCAAACTCCACTGAAAGAGGTTGGGGTTTAGTTCCCCGTTTCCCCCGTTCCTTTTCCAAACTTTTTTTTTTGACTCTTTGCTCCCAAAACGGTTCCCCATCTCCTCTCAGAACCTCAACATCTTGCCCAATTCTTCTCGCTGCCGTTTCCCTAATTCCAACATCTGTTTTCCTCTCTCTCGCTCCACCAGCTTTTCTATCATTGCGTTAGTGGAGGAACCCCCAAAGGTCCATGTGCTTCCCCTCACCATAGCATGGTGGTACTAACAGTGTGTGTGTGTGTGTGTGGGGTTCTAGTAACTTAATATGGGCTTTAATCTGTTTTATTTCAACTGATCAAAAAAATAAAGTCATACTCACTACTCCCATTACTCTGCTAACCCATTCTTGGTTATCATGAAGAAGACTTTTTCTGTAACCTCAACGCCCCATGTCCACCTTCCAGTTGTCACCTCTTCGGGGTACTTATGGCTTGAGGCTCCTTTGTATTTGATTTTTAAGCCTAGTGAGGATCCATATTTGATGTTCTATCTTATTGTTTCCCAAATTAAGTGTTTTTGTAAAAAAAAAAAAATTCCAGGGTCTAAACATCTAAGAACCTGCCATGGCTAATGGAAACGGCAAGTTACTCACCCAAGTAACTCAGCCTGAAGGGAACTCTTTAGCAACTCTAGATAAAACACTGTGTGTTGAATAATTAATAATAACGTTTTACCCAAGCGGAAGCAAAATGCGCTGGAGCTCTGGACTCTTTAGGACCCCAGATCAGGTAGAGAAGGTAGACAAACATTTGCCCCATTATTTAATTTGCCCTATTATTTGCCCCCCACCTGTCTCTTTAAAAACCACAAATATCTAAAAATATAAACACGGTCAAGAATACTTACCATTAAGAGACACCGTGTCCTGAAAAGACACATTTTGTTTAATTATTAATCCAGCTCTATGGCAACAACCTATCAGTGCCTTCTACTTGTATCACATGGTCGTTACAGAGTGTAATTAAATTGGCACGACAAAAATATGTAGGGTAAAATGAAAATAGTGTTCAGTTGTTAAAGTGTTATTTTTAGCAATATCGGAAATATTAACTCTTTAATCACATGGCTGTGACCGTCTGTTTATACGCGGGGTAAGAGTTTAGGAAGTTCCGGTTTAACATTTGGCCGCCTTGTTGTTTGTAGACCTGCTCGGCGTACGGCTGCCAAATACAAAACTGGCTAAAATCCTGATAACTTGCGTATCCTTTAATAAACAGCAAAAAAAAAAAAATATTACCACTTTAGTGTTTATTTTACAGCCACGAAGAAAATCCTCGTCTGTGGCTTTCTCCTGGGAAACCCAAATAAATCTTTCGCCTAACATTGTTCTCGTGAATAACAGAGGAACAAATAAAGAACGTGTTTTTTTTCATTATCGCGTTCTATCTGGGGAAAAAGCAACAGAATGGAAAATCGCCTAAGAACATAAATCGAATATTACCTGGATAAATACTATCCGCCTCTATACAGTGTCATGCTCTATGAAAGAGACCCCTGTTTTTCCACTTAATGGGGTCTGCTACTTTCCTAAATCCTACGTTGGCGCTATCTTGGGTTCAAAAGTTTGGGGTCACTCGGCTGCTTCCGTGTTAAACAAGGACATTTCAGTGAACACAACGTGCCATCGGAAGACAGGAGTGATGGGAGTGATAGAGGGCCATCGGAAGACAGGAGTGATGGGAGTGATAAAGGGCCATCGGAACACAGGAGTGATGGGAGTGATAAAGGGCCATCGTGAACACAAGGGGTTGATAGGGGAGTGATAAAGGGCCATCGAACACAGGAGTGATGGGAGTGATAAAGAGCCATCGGAACCACAGGAGTGATGGAGATAAAGGGCCATCGATGAAATAGGGGCCATCGAGAACACAGGAGTGATGGGAGTGATAAAAGGGCCATTTGGAACACAGGAGTGATGGAGTGATAAAAGGCCATTGGAACACAGGAGTGATGGGAGTGATAAAGGAGCCATCGGAACACAGGAGTGATGGGAGTGAAAAGGGCCATCGGAACACAGGGTGCCGCGAGTGATAAAGGGCCATTTGGAGCACAGGAGTGATGGCGAGTGATAAAGGGCCTCTGTACGCCTATGAAGATATTCTATTAAAAATCAGCCATTTTCAGCTACAATAGTCATTTACAACATTAACCCCGCCTGCGCTGGATTTCTAATCCATTTCATGTTATTTTAATGGACAAAATGTGCTTTTCTTTCAAAAACAAGGACATTTTTTCTAACTAACCCCATATATATATATATATATAACATTTTCTCCCCATATAAAACCACCGTGGACATGAGGCTTATTTAAAGATGTTATTTTGTTTCCGAGACTTCTTGGGGTCGGTGCCATCGCAAGTTACAACGCCGTACCTAGCATTTTTTCTGAATGTGTTGTTGGGTAATCATAACTTTGCAGTGACTCACATCCCAGCGATGGTAATACCCTGCTTTTAATCAGCAGGAAACGCATTTCAAATTATTAATGATTTTTTTCTCTCGGATGTTCGGAGCGCCGGGAGGCAGCGGCTCCTTGGTTTTATGTATGTATATTATGAGAAGATATAATAACGTTTTCTGTGCCAAATGACCCACAATATTGCCAAAAGGCTCTGTTTAGAATAGTTGTGGAAGAATCCACTTGACATCTGTGGGGTGTGCGGCGGCCGGGGACTGGTGAGGAAGTAATAGCGCATTTTTATGTAATACACCTGTTTTTTTATGAATAAGAATTCTACAGACCTCATTTCTTCAAAGCTTTGAAAGCCCTGATTGTATTGCTTATGGAACTCCACGTGTGTGATGTCATGTATAAATCCTTCAAGTGGTTATGATGTTGTGATGTCATGCTTACAGCAGCCATAATAGTTTTCTGCACTATGACGTCACACACAAAAACAAAAAGTGTTACAATATGCCCATTGTACAGCGCTACGGAATATGATGACACTATATAAAACAAATAATAGTAATAATATAATTTGGTAAAAATAAAATAAATCATCAAATACCGTATAACAGATTAGATTAAAGTAACGCATTTATTGCTGCTGCCAGATTGTTCTAATAACGTTCATAAGAAACCAATAATTGCCGGGAATTAAAAATATTCCAAATGTAGTCACCTGTATTCAAGCAGGGTTTTTAATAGTGTTGAACTAGTGGGGGGCGAACCACCGTTGGGTCATCTGCTGACGGTGCGACCAGCTACCTGGCACAGGGCCCAAAAATCGGGAATGCCTTGTGAGAGCCGGCACTGTTGGGAAGTATACATTCACTCCTGAGTAAGGGTGGAGATCTTAGCTTTCTCATCTGTGATTATATGGCCAAGGAGTAGGGGGTCCCCAATTTTCCAGTGGCCCCTTTGCAGTTAAAGGTGTCTTGAGGGGTATATTTCTGAGGCTGGGGTATGTTTTGCAGGTTCAGAGGTTGGCTTGCCTCCATGTTTAGAGAGTGAGCTCCCTGACCAACGACGTAATTCATAAAAAACCTTTAAGGCGGTTGCAAAAATCTGCGTAAAATTGCGCTGCTTTATACATAATTGATTTATTCCGACGAGACGTTCAGAGGAGCCGTCCGCGTCGACAGCTTTTTGCATGAAAATAACACTTGAGAAGGGCGAGCGGCTGCGCTGTGGGTAGCCGTGGAAACGCGTCGGCGAGAGGATGCAGGTGGATCGGAGTCTTTTGTTCCCGTCCTGTCTGTGGTTGTTTAGTGTTTGGGTTTATAACGTTCCCATTGAGTTAATCTCACGCTGATGCAGTCATAGCTGCCAGCTCACCCGCCTCTCCACTCCTGCGGCCTCCAGTGTTACTCTGCTTCCTTTAACATAAATTCAGCGATATTGTCGACCTTTTTTTCTGTGCTAGGAGGATGACGGTGATTTACACGACTGTTTGCTTCATGATTTACACACCTGTTACACTGGAGTCTGGAAACCTACCAATACATTAAGTATCTAAAATTGCAAACAAGAGGGGGTAAAGGGGTGTTAGTGGCCCCTGTGTACGGTATTTTTGCCCCTACCCTGTAAATTAAACACACGCACATACTAACATGCACACTCACTCTAACACCATACACTTACACATGCGTACACACACTAACTCCCTCCTTTCCCTTGCACCAATAACCCTAGACTCACACCTGACATTGACACACACACACTCACGCTAACACCATAAACTAACATATACCAACACCAAAAAATCTAGAGGGCACACCACATTGATATAAAATAGTTTTATTGGTGTATTAGCTTTTCTAAATTAGAATGGGAAGTAAAAATAAAAAGTAAAGGGAAATAAAATCTCATGGCCTTATTAAGTGTTTTCTGACCTTATTCTAATTATAATAATAAAAGTAATAATAGGCATAATAAAGAATCAGAGTATACAAATTAAGAAGAAGTAAGACTTCATGATTGATGATAATAATAGTAAAAATAATAAGTTATTAGAGTTGATATTGTTGCTGTTATTATTGCCAGTTGTAATTTTGCAATAAAAGATTAAAATCGCTGCTTGGCATTATTTTTGGTATAGATTTTTGTATAGATTTTGCTGACCTGATAAAGTCTTATCTGAAGAATAATCTGATTTATTTAAATATGGGGAAAATTATCAAGAACCGGCAACTTGTGGCTGTATTGTTGCTGCCTGGGCATGATGAGCCTTGCAGTGCAGAAGCAGCAGGCATGCCAGATTGTGATATGCAGTTTGTATGGGACACTGCGCCGTGGCTGGGATTGATGGGAGTTGTTGGCATGTGAGTTGACATGCGAGTAACATGGTAGTACTCTGGCCGGGCGCGTGGCGTGCTGGCTGCGCCTGCTGGGAGTTAGGCAGTAGGTGTGGCACGGTAGCTGCGTGGGCAGCCGCTGGGATTCTCCCCACTAGTGGAAGGAGCCGGAGAGCAGGCAGAGCGCGTGGAGCCGGCACACGGAGCGGAGGCTGCCCTCGCACCATGACCGTGGGCTCCGGGCACGAGTGGACTAATAGCAAGGTAAGAGCACGGGGCCGTGACAGATCCACGGCACGCGAGACCGCTGCACAACTTAATGACTTCATAAGATCCTGGAGTTTTCTGTGACATGAAGATAGAGGGATGTGCGTGTTACTCTCTATAATATATGCGGGGGGGTGTAATAGATATAGATATTTCTTTCTGGCACTGAATGGGTTAAATGTTATAAGCAGCCCTACTTCTTTGCCGAATGGGTTAAATTTATTGACAGCCCTACTTATTTTCTGAATGGGTTAAAGTTTATACGCAGCCCTACTTATTCTTTGTGTCACTGAATGGGTTAAACGTTATAGGCAGTTTGCTGTATCCCATATAGTGTGTATTTGCCCCTGTGGATGGTGAATAAAACACTTGGGGGACATAAGGGACACCAGAGATGTTTCCACCAGTGGGGTTGGGGTTGGGGTTGGAGTTGGAGTTTGGGTAGGAGTTTAGGTTGGAGTTGGGGTTGGGGTTGGAGTTGGAATTGTTGCTGGAGTTAGAGTTGGAGTTGGAGTTGGGGTGGGAGAAGTTACTGGTTGGAATCAGGACTTGTGGGAAGCCCTGGGTCTTCTCTTCTGTACTGTCAGTGTGTGTGTGTGTGTGTCAGTGTGTGTATGTCTGTGTCTGTGTGTCAGTGTGTGTTTATGTGTCTGTGTGTATGTCAGTGTGTGTGTCTGTGTGTGTCTGTGTGTGTGTGTGTGTCTGTGTCAGTGTGTGTGTGTCAGTGTACCCCTGTAGGGGGCAGTAATTCACACAATCAGAGAATTTGATGGCTGGTATAAAAACAAACATTTATTACTTTCATAAAATTAGAGTGTAAGCAAAGAATGGAGTCTGCCCGTTGCTCCTCGTGTAACTCAGATCTAATTCAGTCCTTGGTCTTGATTTAGGAGGCATACACATATCCCATGTATGTTTCACCTCTGCCATTTCTGCTGGGATGCTGTTCCATTTATCTACCACCCTATCACTAAGGTAGAACTTCCTCACATCTAAGCCTCTGACCCTCCAGTTTCGGGGTATGACCTCTTGTTGGAACCGCATTCTTTATGGAATACATGCGTGGGGTAAACGCCGTTCCAATATCCTTTTCGGTTGATTGGCCGTCCATTTGTGCCAAGAAGCTCCATTCAGTAACCATGAGATACAGTAACGTTCACGGAACCCAAAGGTAAACAGATTCACCCAAATGGACGTTTTCTGTTAACACGCAGGGACCTGCAGTATTTGTGTTTTAAGGAGTGGAGCGGTTTTAACCTTTTAAATGCTGGTTAAGTCATCAGTGCATTGCTGTACCATAAGCATTAAATCCCTTGATATGAATATATATGTATATATATATATATATATATTGTGCTTACTCAATATGAATTTTTTTTTAGCAAGTTAACCCCGCTAAGGGCACATTTGTAGATCAAATGCACAATTCTTCAAGTATTTTTTTCTTCTTTTTTTAAATATTAGCCAAACTTCAATTTAAAGGGACACTCCAGGCAGAAACCCCAACAAAAAAATTGTGCATTCTTTAAAATGTTAAGAAAATCTTAACGCTATTATTTTTTTAATTATCCCTCAAATCTATCAAATTAAAAAAATAAGTTACTATTTCTGTATTTTTCCTGGAGCTTTATTTCCCTGCGATTTGCTAACATATATTTTTTTAAATCACTGTTATTGCTTAATCTGTGCTCATTTTTTTAAGGAAATTTGACTTTAAATCCAAGTGATAAAATTATCATCGGTGGTCCGCGAATGCCCGTTGGTTACGAGGGTCTGTGTGGGGTCTGGAATGCTTTTAATCACACTTTTAATTGAAAAAAACCTTTATTAACCCTTTCCCTCTTTGTGGCCCCATTCTACGAAGAATGGACGCTTTCTAATATGAATATAAATTGCAGCGATTTCCCCAACAGTGCTTTTCTTTCATGTCTAAAAGAATGAGTTATTTGTCATAATAGAAACCGAACTGAATGGGATTCATTATTTAATATTTATAAATCATTTTAGTGTAAAAAAAAATGAAAATGCAAAATACGCCCATTCGTTATGTTTATTTTCCTATAATGTAGACTTTGTCTAGAATCGTTCAAGCGCGTTGTAACAGGACTCGTTAACCCTTTAAACGCCAGAAGGATAAGACATTAATCCCGCCTGGCACTCAAAGGGTCAATGATGGTCCGAATAGGTTATATCTGCCAGTCTAATTCTGTTTTTCTAGTCTTCGATGTGAGCGTTTAATTTGATGAAAGTAAATGTATAATCTGGGGATTTGGAGCCGGGTGGGGTAATGGAAGCGTTTTTAATAAAGTTAACATTCCAGCTTCTCCTGATCTTTAGATTGTACGGTTACGGGGCTGTCTTATGTGGGATTTCAAGCTTATATCCTTTTTTTGTGAGTGTATTTATTACTGCTCTTTAATATCCAGAAGGCAAGTGGCTCTTTAATACAGAAAATATAATAAGTGTAGGAATTATTTAATCTTAGGACAGATGATATGTTATTAATGTACTATATATATATATATATATATATATTGTACA
>VKOC01023884.1:0-10273 GCA_009364415.1 Spea multiplicata
AAGTAGATTACATCCACTGCAACACCCTGATCTACACTTCTACTTACTTCTTCATAGAATGCAATTAAATTAGTTTGACAGGACCTATGTTTCATAAAACCATGCTGATTTTTGCTAACAATACTGTTCTTCCCAATGAATTCCTGAATATTATCCCTAAACAGCCCCTCAAATACTTTCCCAACCACAGAAGTTAGGCTCAAAGGTCTATAATTTCCGGGCACAGAGTTTGAACCCTTTTTGAATATAGGAACCGCATCTGCCTTCCTCCAATCCTCTGGTACTATTCCCGAAGAATCCCGAAAAATTAGAAACAGAGGTTCACTTATTTCCTGACTCATCTCCTTAAGTACTCGAGGGTGGATACAGGCCCTGGAGCTTTGTTAACAATAACTTTCCTTAGTTTCTGCAGCACCTTGTCCTGAGCCATCCAATCACAGTTTGACTGCAATTTTTTTCAGTAGTCCTATGTATATCCCTTGCCATAGGTTCTTCCTTAATATATACTGAGGAAAAATAGTTATTAAAAGTTTCTGCTTTTTCCTGGTCTTCCTTAACCAACACTCCCATCTCTGTTTTTAATGAACCTACATTTTCACTTTTTGTTTTTTTAGAATTTCTGTACTTAAATCATTTTTTTGGGGGTTAGTTTTGCTCTCTTTGGTTATCACTCTCTCATTTTCTAGTTTAGCCCATCTAATCACCTTTTTGCATGCTTAATTGACTTCCTTATATCTTGTAAAAATAAAGTTCTGTGAGACTCCAGTGTCTCTCAACGCGTTTCGCCGTTTTTGTAGGCTGATATATGAATCTTCTACCAATCGTGTATCTGTAATAAAATTGCCTCGATCGATAAAATGCCAATAAATAAAATAAAAGTCCATAGTCTCGGTGTATGTGTCTACAGATTTTATGAAGAAATAAAGAGATTGTCAACTTTAACCCTTAAGGAGCTTTTCATACTACTTTTGTTTGTGAGTGCATCCACATAATAGCTTCATTACACTCACTATTTTATTGTATTACACTATTGTGTGTTTTTCCCCCTTTTTACGTACATGCGCCCCAATATCGTTGGTTTTGGATTTGTTGAACATTTGAGGAAGTGTTTTATTTGGGTAGCAGCAGTACAGAGATTGGGAAGTATTGGTCTTTAATTTTTTCCACGTGTTTTGGTGTTTACTTTTTTATTATCTGACACTTCTCCCACTGCCACCCACTCCAGCAATAGCAGCTACAGGCACTTCACCTCTTCTTCCAGCCAGTTTTGGTCCATCCCGGAAGCTGCAAGAGAAATGACACTGCAGGGAGGGGAAAGAGAAAGATCTCTTCCGAGATCAGGACGCCATGGCATCTCGGGACTTCAGACGAATATTTTCTGCCTGGAACTCCTCCTTCTACTGCCGGCATCTACAAACATTGACGCCGGATCCATGTTATGGAGATCTCTAGAGCACAGAAACAATAGCCCAAAATGAACTGCTATTCAAACTCTTGATAGAAGTAAATCAAACCTAATCCTGTGGTATATTTATAGCAGCTTGGGAAATCTTAAGAAACACAGCCAAAACATTTTAAGAAAAGTATACACTTTCCAATCTTTATATTCATGGACCTAAGTGCATTGAGAGCTATTGTACCCACTGTAATACTGGCAATAGAACTCATGGCACAGAACCTATGCGACGGCAACTAACATCTTGTGTAGAGGCATTTAATTGTATATCTTCCCAGATTACAAAATAGTCACAATAAACAGAAAAAATTATGTTTGAGGTTCGTCATAAAATGCTCACTTTTTATATTGAGGTGAATTAGCCACAGCAGATACTAGCAATCCCAGGACAAAATGTTTGTATTGGAGGTAACTGGAGGTAAGCAAGGGCAGTGTCGATCAGGGTGTTGCAGTGGATGTAATCTACTTGGATTTTGCCAAGGCGTTTGACACGGTTCCACACAATAGGTTAGTATTCAAACTGAAAGAAATTGGCCTAGATGCAAATTCTTGTTCTTGGGTAGAACATTGGCTTAGAGGTAGAGAACAGAGAGTTGTTATAAATGGTACATTTTCAAGCTGGTCAAAAGTGGTAAGTGGTGTCCCTCAGGGTTCTGTTCTGGGACCAATTTTATTCAACATATTTATAAATGACCTGGCAATGGGCGCTGAAAGTCATGTTTCTGTGTTTGCAGATGACACTAAACTAGGTAAAGTAATACAACGCGAGCAGGATATTGCTGTTCTGCAGAGGGATCTAGATAGACTGGGGGACTGGGCACTCAAATGGCAGATGAAATTCAATGTAGATAAATGTAAAGTTATGCACTTCGGGGTAGCGAATGCACAGGCAACCTACACCCTAAACGGTAGTGAATTAGGGGTAATGAGAAATGAGAAGGATTTGGGAATTGTTATAGACAACAAACTAGGCAACAATGTGCAGTGGCAGTCTGCGGTTGCTAAGGCCAGTAAGGTATTGTCGTGTATAAAAAGGGGCATCAAGTCGCGGGATGAAGATATAATTTTGCCTCTGTATAAATCAATGGTAAGGCCGCACCTTGAGTATGCTGTGCAATTTTGGGCACCTTTTCTAAAGAAGGATATCATAGCACTAGAAAGGGTGCAGAGGCGGCTACAAAATTAATAAAAGGAATGGAGCACTATAGTTATGAAGAAAGGTTAACTAATTTAAATCTGTTTAGTTTAGAAAAACGTCGCCTCAGAGGGGATATGATAACGTTATATAAATATATTCGGGGCCAATACAAACCATTGTGTGGAAATCTGTTCATAAACAGGACTATGCATAGGACACGTGGTCATGCGTTCAGACTGGAAGAAAGGAGATTTAGACTAAAGCAGAGGAAAGGGTTTTTTACAGTAAGGACAATAAGGATGTGGAATTCTCTGCCTGCAGAGGTAGTTTTATCAGAGTCTGTACAGACGTTTAAACTGCGACTGGATGGATACCTGGAAAAACATGATATTCGGGGATATAATCTTTAATTATGGGGATACAGCTTATTGATCCAAGGAGAAATCTGACTGCCATTTTGGGGTCAAGAAGGAATTTTTTTCCCTGGTTAGTGCAAAATTGGAAAGAGCGAAGCCGGGGTTTTTTGCCTTCTTTTGGATCAACAGCAACAAATTATCAGATATAGGAAAGGCTGAACTTGATGGACGCATGTCTTTTTTTCAGCCTATGTAACTATGTAACTATGTAACTATGTAACTATGTCCTCTGGGGTAAAAAAGCTGAATTGCATCAGCACTCAAACAGTATTTTAGAAATAATAGTTTTAAAATAACAATGTGTTCAAAATAAAATGGACTGTTGAATACTCTTTGGCCCTACTAAACACAGCTAAATATCCAGGAAAACACTTATATGGATGTTTAGACTTCTTTGAGGCTCAAATCCCTCTTTCCTCCCCAAATGTCCCTCATTTCTAGCAGCATAATGTTTAATGGATATTAGTGTTCTATGATTAAGAACAGTGTGTGTGTATACATACCTACCTACCACTTGATCCTCTTGCCATGACTCTAACAACTTCTTAAAACCATAATGTTCCCCCTGTGCTGTCACGGAGCTGGATAGTCCGACCAACTACCTCAGCTGATTTGTGCTCCCTTAGCCTGGGACAGCACACTCTTTCCCCAGTTTCCCAGTCACTAGACGAGACTCAGTGTAAGGTATAAGCAAAATGAAGACTGCTTTATGTTTCACACACATGGCTGGATATAGCCAGCAAAGCACACATTAACATAAATCAAGGTATTGGGATTCAGTGGGTACAGCCAAAACCACTCCCTTAATCTGCCTCCCAGAGACAACAGGGTCAGTAAAGGGATTAACAACACAATAGGGTCCCTACCTCCACAACAAGAGGACACAAGCATAAACTAGAGGGGCAAAGGTTTAATGGCAACATCAGACAATATTACTTTACGGAAAGGGCAGTGGATGCATGGAATAGCCTCCCAGCAGAAGTGGTAGATGTTAATACAGTAAAGTCATTTAAGCAAGCATGAGATAGGCATAAGGCCAAGCTAGATATAGGATAAGGGCAAGTACTAAAGGAAAGTACTCAGAGGTTGGGCAGACTGGATGGGCCTACTGGTTCTTATCTGCCGTCACTTTCTATGTTTCTATGTTTCTATTTATTATTGGCCAAAACCAGTTCCCACTTCTGGGGGTAGACACAGAAGTCTTTACAAAGCCAGGGCCCATAGTCAATAGGAAAGAGGCTGGCTCTCAGGCCTCTCCAGTGGCCCCAGTGATGGAGGGCTCCGTCACATGTGCCATTTTACACTGATTTAAATGGCGGTTCTTGGTTGAATTACACCAATTAGCAAACGGCAAACTAAATTGTCTACTAGCTAATGTAAGAAGCCTGGCTAACAAAATGGGAGAACTAGAGATACTTACATATGAGGAACATTTTGATATACTGTATTTGCTCAGTTATAAGATGACCCGATTATAAGAAGACCCCCAAAAATCTGATTATCCTATAGGAAAATGTTTTACTAGTAAATATTACTTCACATGTAAACTATTTTTCATATTTAATAAAAACTATAATTGAGAAAAAATGTTTTTTGTTTTTAATTTCCTTTTTTGCCAAGCTGCCCCCCAGTTATTCCCCCCCGGCCCAAGGCATGTCACTCTGCTCCTCAGATATGCCTTATACCTGCCTATATGGCACTATGCCTCCCTGAAATGCCTTTTACCCCCTAAATACCACACTGCCTACAGGAATGCCTTATATCCCCCCATATGTTACGCTGCCCCCCGACTTACCAATGTTTCCCCATACTTCAGACTCCCTGGTGTCTAGTGGGGGCAGCTGGGGGACGTCTGCACGATGCACGTAGACAACCTCTGCTGCCCGTTAGTTCCGCTGGGGCTTCAGCACAGACAACCTTTGCTGCTGCCGCCACTTCCGCTAGTGTGCCATGACCCTCTGGTGCTCAGTCATAGAAGCCCCGGCAGAAGTGGCGGCGGCAGCAGCGGAGGTTGTCTGTGTGCTATGCACTTTGGTCTCAAAATAAGCATGAACCTTACAGTCTAAAGGGCATTGCATTGGGAAAAGCAGAAAATGAGAAGGACTTAGGTATAATTTACTATAAAAAATGATTAAATATGGTGTTTTGTTAAAAAAGGACTTTTTCTCACTTTTGTTTGAAAAATATTTTACTCATCTGCAAAAACTATTGAAAAAACCTACTAAATAGATTCTACTATTTGTCCTGAGTTTAGAAATACCCAATGTTTTTATGCTTTTTTCTTCACGTTATTGGCAATAGTTAAAAGTAGCGTTTTGCTATTTCAAAACCATTTTTGCCAATGCAATTTATTCCATCAAACCATATATTCTTGAAAATGAGACACACCAGGGTATTTTAAATGCTGACATTTTAACCCTTTCAATGCACTAATTCTACCATCAGCCTTTTTTCACACACACATTGTACTTCAGGTGTGAAGTCACCTCTCCTGGTATATGTCACTGTCAAACAACACCCCAATATGTGTTCAGTAACATCTCCTGAATACAGCGATACCCCCATGCATGGGTTTGTTGGGTTATTTGGGAGGTAAAGGGCCACATTTGTTGGGTGTGCATTTTTTGGAATTTGGACATCTGGTCAGTCTGTGCCCATGTCCTATATTTGGGACATCTTTGAAGCCGGCCAATTCGATTTACCCCATCAAATCATACATTTTTTTTAAACTAGGCACCCCATGGGCAATTCAAATTAATTTCAATGCCACCTGTATGCTGATGACACCCAGATCTATCTATCCTTTTTTTATCTCTCCCTCTGTCTTAGATCGTGTAACTAACTGTCTCAACCTGGATGTCTGCACGTTTCCTGAAACTCAATCTCTCCAAAACCGAACTTCTCATCTTCCCTCCCTCCAATGCTAAGATTCCCCCATCGGTTCCCCTCAATGTTAATTATGCTATCATCACCCCGTCTCCTCATGACCGTTGTCTAGGTGTCACCCTTGATTCTGACCTCTTACTTTCAAAGCCCTTCACAGCAGTTCCTCTACCTACATTTCCTCACTCATCTCTAAATACGCCACTCACTGGTCTCTATGCTCATCCAATTATCTCCTCTCCTTTGATTTCTAGCTCTTGTACGCTTACAAGCTGCCCCTATCCTCTGGAATGCCCTCCCCGGCCTTTGCGTCTTTCCCCCTGCCTTTATTCCTTCAAAAAATCCCTCAATCCCATATAAAACAATAAATAATAATAATGCCAATATTTTAACTCTTTCCAAGCGACAAGTTTTGTAAAAATATAGCGCTATGATAGGACTTGCTATAAAATTTTTTATTATATATTTTTATTTTTAACTTTATTTTTGACAGTGGGGGGTATTTTGACATGTTACTATTTTTTTCTTTATATATTTTAAAATTAATTTTTATTTTATTTTTCTATTCACATTGTGGAATAGTAGCTAGGCTACCATTTGACCTGCATGGTTGACTGCAGTTAATCTCGATAGACGCCTCTGTGAACTCCATTGAATCTGACAGTTGCGGCTTGTGGTTTGCTATTCGGAGCAATCAACAAAGGCATCGGGTAGGGGGCTGTGTTATCGACACATTTCAGCAACACCAATTGCCAATCGCTTCGTAAGCATTGTTTTAGCCTGCTGTCTTTGATGATCGGTTTGGCGGCGGCGGTGGCCATTTTCTTTCGGGGGAGGGCTTTCCTCCCATGATCCACGGCCAGCTTCACTTGTGAGGCTTCCGTGGATCCTGCAAAGCGCCGATCACGGCAAAAACAGCAATGCAGGTAATTAACAGCAGCCCGTACATGTACATGCTTTGTCATGAAGGGGCTAAAAAGATAGTAGTACACGCGCGCCCGCTTACCTATATCCCTAAGGTTCGGTCAGCAGATGGCCGTATCCACTCTCTACACTCCAACATCGCTCAATGTTTTCTTGATTTTTTCACTGGTCTTTACAACCTTCCTTCTCGCGGACGGGCGTCCCCTTCCGGCGGTACCCGTCTCCGAGACTACCTCGCCCGCACGATTCACACCAAATTGACTCCAGACGTGGCGGCTGCTTTGGAGGCCCCCATCTCTCTCTCGGAATACACTTTCGCGGTCAAGTCCTCCCAATCTGGGAAGTGCCCGGGACCGGACGGTTTCCCTCTGCGTTACTACTCGCGATTTCGTGACTTGCTGGGCCCACGGTTCGTGGAGGCTTTTAATTCTATCTTGGACGGTGGGCGCATACACCCCCATACGCTGACTGCGACTGTCTCCCTTATCCCTAAAGAGGGAAAAGACCCTGCCTGTTGTGGTAGTTACCGCCCTATTTCCCTCCTCAACGCGGACCTTAAGCTATTTGCAAAAATTTTGGCGAACCGGCTGAAACCCCTCCTGCCTTCCCTTGTTCACCCCGACCAATCTGGCTTTATCCCGGGTCGCGAAGCTAGAGACGGGACCATCCGCGCTCTCAATCTACTTCACTATGCGCGGTCCTCTGCCGCCTCGTTTGCCTTCCTTTCCACCGATGCCGAAAAGGCTTTTGACAGGGTGGACTGGTCGTTTATGCTGGCCACCCTCCGCCACATGGGCTTTGGCACGGGCTTTCTGACCTGGGTCCAGTCTCTCTACACTGCACCCTCTGCACGGCTTCGCATCAATGGTATCCTTTCCGACCCCTTCCCCATCCGTAACGGGACCCGACAGGGCTGCCCCCTCTCACCGATGCTGTTTGTGTTGTCGCTGGAACCCCTTTTGCAGGCGATACGTCTGAACCCGGACATCTCAGGCCTCCAGGTGGGGCGTTCCCATCACAAGGTCTTGGGGTATGCGGATGACCTCCTTTTCACGTTGGCCCAGCCCCGTGTCTCCCTGCCCTCTGTCCTGAAGGAGCTTGCGGGTTACGGTGACCTTTCTAACTTTAAAATCAACATGTCTAAATCGGAACTCCTGGGTGTCAATGTGCCGGATGATGTCCGTGCCTCATTGTGCGCGGCCTTCCCTTTTACGTGGTGCGATGATAAACTGAAATACCTAGGTGTATGGGTATCCCCCGACCACTCACGGCTATACTCCATCAATTTCCTACCACTCCTCTCTGCCATACAGTCCGACTTCCGCAGATGGTCTCGACTCACTGTCACATGGATGGGTAGGGTGAATACTATTAAAATGAATGTGATGCCTAGACTCCTCTACCTGTTCCAGACTCTGCCCATACATATTCCCCCCTCCTTTTTCGCATCTGTCCGCTCCGCCTTTCTCCGTTTTATCTGGGGCCCCCGATCCCCCCGCATTCGATACAATGTCCTGATCCTGCCTAAGTCGAGAGGTGGCCTGGCTCTACCTTGTCCGCGCACATATTACAGGGCTTGCCATCTCCTGCGGATTGTGGAGTGGGCCTGTGATTCTGGTGGGAAGCGGTGGTTGGAGGTGGAGAGCGGCTTGCTGGGCTCGTCGCTCAGTTCTTTACCCTGGCTGGAGGCGCAGTGCGCCCGCCAGCGGGCGGCTCCTCACCCCTTCATAAGAGCGACACTCAGTGTTTGGCATTCAGTGCTGCGAGGCACTTCTATCTCCTCTCTCCCGTCTCCTCTCACTCCGATTCGTGACAATCCCGATTTCCCCCCGGGCATGGGCGGCGATATCTTCCCTGAAGTGGCCGCCAGAGGGACGCTGGGCATCCGCGCCTACCTCTCCCCATCGGGTCTCCAACCCTTGGAGGCTCTGGTGGGTCCGGCCCCACCCACGGCCCTTGCTCGCTTCCGCTATGCCCAACTGGGCAACTTCTTTCGTTCCCTGTGTCGTAGACACCAGGTCCTTAGGGACCTCACTAAGTTTGAGGCGCTGTGCACCCAACAGGTGCCCCCATCTCATGGCGTCTCGATCCTCTATGGCCTCCTTCTCTCGGCTGTTTTTCCCTCTCCCCCGCCCCATGAGGGCAAATGGGAAGCCTCCCTGCAACTCACCCTCACCGAACAGCATTGGGAGAAGATATGCGTGCTCACTCACCGTTGCTCCCTTAGCAACAGGGACCAGGAGATGTCGTATAAGCTGATGGCCCTGTGGTATAGGCCCCCGTCGACCACTGCCCGGTTCTGCCCCGATGGGAGAGATGAGTGCTGGCGGTGCGGCGCATCCCCCTGCTCTTTGCTTCACCTGTGGTGGTCTTGCCCCCGCATGGCTGCCTACTGGTCGACCATTCACTCCCATATTCGATCCCTAACCGACGGGGACATTCCCTTTACGCCGGACTTCCTCCTCCTTCTCCACATGCCCTATCCGATCTCGTGGTACAAGAACTCTGTGGTCCGCTACCTCCTGACGGCCGCGAAAGCCCTTATCCCCCTGCATTGGGGCGATCCTTCCCCCCCTACGATCCGAGAGTGGGTCCAGCGGGTGGAGCGGACTCGCGTTCTTGAAGAGCTGATCTACTCTGTCACGGACAGGTCTGACAAACACCATCGCATCTGGTTTCACTGGTTGCAACTACTCGCTAGTCCCCAGTTTCGCCCGTTGCTTGACGGCGTGCCCTCCTGAGCATAGGTCTCCGGGTTGCCTCTATCCGCGCCATGGCCTTTTTGCCCCTACAGGCAAATCCATCAAACCCCCCACCTCTTTTTTGTCTCCCCCCACCCCTTTTTTTTTTTTTTTTTTTTTTTTTTTTTTTTTTTTTTTTCTCCTTCTTTCCTTGCCGTTTCTCCTTTCCCTTTTTCTCCCTCCCTCCCTTGCCCTTGCAGCCTTCCTTCCCTATATGTACTGGGCTCTGCTCCCGCAGCCAGGCGCTGGAGTTGACCGCACGCGCGCTACCCAGCTGCATTCACTCGAATGCACTGCTTTCGTCTCGCTCCCTCGTCATGTGACCTTACCGCATCCCCGCGCCACGCGCACGTGACAAGCAGTCTCTGTGTCCATTGCACCCCACCTACCTGGTTGCGATGCTAGCCTCGGCACGCTTGGCTGCCTTTTACTCTCTGGCGCCAATGCCTCTGCTCCTTTTGGCTCGTAGGCGCGCCGCCTGGGCTTCCTCCCTATGAGTTATGAGTACCGGAGTGTTTCCGCGCTCCCTTTTCTCGTGCGCTATGTCTTTGCGGAGGGGGTATTTGTGGCCATGTGTTCTATTGCTGTGGAGCTCCTTGGTCCTGCCGTGCTGTTTATTACCCGCTGTACTCGAATGTTGTTACCATTTTGCTTTGTACTCATGTTCAGTCGAAGTGAAATCTGTACACTGTATTGTGGGAATTGTGCCTGCTCC